>JAPKLW010001431.1:154350-181478 GCA_026898455.1 Plectranthus barbatus
AAAAATACTAAGCAGATTTTTTAATTAAAATCAATAGACCTCCACAAAGCGGTCCTAGGCTGTAAGTGTATCTCTCGTTCTAGTAAACGTCTACGAGTGTAGCTTGCTAGTTCCCGGAGGTGCATGGGTACGGTTGTTGGGATTTCTAGACAAACAATTTAAATCATGTGAATAGTGGGAGGGCTTTGCGTAAACGTCTACGAGTGTAGCTTGCGTAGACCTCTTTCACAAGTATTCTAGGATTGATTTAAATTATAGATAACAAAAGCTTTAAGGGCTGTGCGGTATGGTTACGTGCCATGCTAAACTGTCTCTTTTGGCCGGAGTTAAATTTGTGGTTAATTGCTTAGAAGCATCTTAGAATATAATGCAAGAATTGCATCCCTGTTCTTGAGAGATGGCTTGGTCTAAGGTTTTCACTAATTATTAATTTCTAGTGTCAAAAGCATCCTGACATGGTAGTGAAATTTAATGGATTGGGGCTTAAAACCCGCAGTTCTGGTTGAGGGTGACATCGTAAACGTCTACGAGTGTAGCTTGCGGTGGGAACTCTTGGGCAATTAGTGGGAAACATTTGTATTTGATTTATTAAAAGGTTTTCAATGCATTTGTTTTCAAAGTTCAACATGTATGTTCTTATTTAAGATTCTTTATTGTTTCAGATATGTCTATGTCTACTGTCGATCATATACTTGCTCTCAATCCTCTAACTGGTCCGAACTTCCACGAATGGAGTTTCTGCATCAAACACATCCTTTATCTGAAAAATCAAGCACATGTTCTTTACATGGATCCACTATTGCGCTCTCAAAGAGGTGTGTGCGAACTTGAGCTTGAATTCTATGACAGATGGAAGGATGCTGATGAGTCTGCCTTCTGGCTCATCACGGGTTCCCTGTCTAAAGAGTTAAGGCATAAGTATGAACACGTCGAAAGGGCTGGAGAGCTTTGGAAGGAACTCTCGACAGCTTTTGGCAAAGTGGAACGAACTATCGACTGTAAGCTTGTACACAATCTTGTGTGCAAGAAGATGGTTGAAGATAGTTCGGTGATCGAGCACATGATGTAGTTCGGTGACCGAGCACATGATGTCTGTGATTGATCTCATGAGACAGTTCACTGTGCGGGGTGGTAATATCAGTGCGCAAGGCGAGATTGATATTATCTTGAATTCTCTTCCGGAATCCTTTAATGACTTTAAAGTAGTTGCTGCTGCAAAGGGAGAGTATGCTCTGCATGAGCTGCTTGAGGATCTTGTAGTGGAGCAGTCTACCATGCGAGCACAGAAACCTATTCTGTCTGGTTCTAGCACTGGTTCGACAACCTCTAAAGTTGGAGACGACGGTGCTGAGAGCAAGCTCAGGAAAGCAGGTAGTGATAGCAAGTCTAGGAAGGGGAAGAGAGCCAAGGTCACTCCAAAGAAGAACAAGTGTGCTGGATACGGAAAGGTGGATTGTCCGAATGCTAAGGGATAAGGTACGTCATTTGCATTTGTAACGGAAACATGTTTAGCATCGGTTTCTACTCATTCGTGGGTAGTGGATACTGGAGCTACTGATCATGTTTGTTACATTTTGCAGGGGTTCACACCGAGGAGGGTGCTGAAGAATGACGAGGTTACCATCTCGACAGGGAACGCAGCACAAGTGAGTGCAACTGCCATTGGAGATTTCACCTTGTACTTTGACGATTATGTTTTAACTTTGAGAGATGTTTTGTACGTGCTGGATTTTCAGCGAAACCTTATTTCAGTTTCCAAACTTTATGTTGATGGATATTCAGTTATTTTTTATAGTGGTGTTTCTATCATTGGTAATAACGGTGTTATCTGTCGTGGGATGCTGAATAATTCTCTCTATGTTATTAACTGTAATCATAAGGCTTCCGCAAGTATTCAATGTAATTCAACCGTAATTGATAATCCTAGAAAGAGAAAACTTATTTCTTCTGATGAGGATCTTACATATCTCTGACACTTGAGACTGGGTCACATCAGCTTGAAGCGGATTCAAAGACATGCAGATGACAGTACATTGGACCTAGTCCGGGCTGTACCTTATCAAGTCTGCGAATCCTGCATCGAGGGCAAGATGTCAACTAGGCCTTTCAAGGCTAGTCAGTCTCGAGCAGAGGAAGTGTTGGAATTGATCTATTCTGACTTATGTGGACCGATGTCCACTAAGGCTCGTGGAGGGTACGAGTACTTCGTCACTTTCATTGACGACTACTCAAGGTACGGATATGTTTACCTGCTTCGCTACAAGTCTGAATGCTTTGAGAAATTCAAAGAGTTCAAGGCTGAGGTAGAAAAGAGGGTCGGGAAAACTATCAAGTCACTGCGATCTGACCGCGGTGGCGAATACCTCGGTAACAAGTTCCTGCAATATTTGTCAGAAAATGGGATTACATCCCAGTGGACTGCACCGGGTACTCCCCAGCAAAATGGTGTAGCTGAAAGAAGAAATAGGACTCTTCTAGAGATGGTAAGATCAATGATGAGTTATGCAAGCTTACCAATTTCGTTTTGGGGCTACGCATTGGAGACAACAGCTTACGTGCTTAATGTGGTGCCTTCTAAATCAGTTCCTAAGACGTCTTCTGAGCTCTTCCTTGGTCGCAAACCTAGTTTGTGCAAGTTTAGAGTATGGGGCTGTCCGGCACACGTACTGTCGAAGGAACCTGATAAGTTAGAAAGCAGGTCAAAAGTAATGCTGTTCATAGGGTATCCCAGGCAAACGAAAGGTGGTTACTTTTACTGTCCTGAGAGTCAAAGAGTCGTTGTTAGCACCAACGCTAGATTCTTGGAGGACGAGTATGTGAGTAATCACAGGTCAAGGAGTGATATCGTTCTTCAAGAAATTGAGAACGAGAATGCAATTCCAAGGAAAGGGGAACGTGTAGATGTGGGTGCACCTGTCAGAGGCACAACACCACAGACACGTTCTTCAGTGCAAGGTGCAGGACCACAAGTCGCTGCACCTACTACTGACACGGCACCGATGCCTCGTCGCAGTGGGAGAGTTATTTTCCGGCTAGAAAGGTACATGTTCATGGGTGAGTCTTCGGACTTGAGCCCGGAAGACGAACATGAGGACTCTGACCCATTGACTTACGAAGAGGCAGTGCAGGACAAGGATGTTGCCAAATGGCGTGTCGCCATGGATTCTGAAATTGAATCCATAACTGCTATGGATGTATACCAGAAAATTGATTTGCGTGATGGCTTTAGGGCCATAGGGTGCAAATGGGTATACAAGAGAAAGAAAGGGGCGGATGGAAAGATTACGACTTTCAAGGCCAGGCTGGTAGCAAAGGGTTATAGTCAGAAAGAGGGCATTAACTATGACGAAACCTTTTCACCCGTAGCCATGCTCAAATCCATCCGGATACTCCTTGCCATAGCTGCACATATGGACCTCGAGATCTGGCAGATGGATGTCAAAACCGCTTTTCTAAATGGTTACCTTGAAGAAGGTAGGGACATCTATATGCAGCAACCCGAGGGTTACATAAGCAAGGGCAAAGAACATCTTGTCTGGAAGCTTAGGAAGTCCTTGTATGGACTTAAGCAAGCTTCAAGGTCGTGGAACTTACGTTTCAACGATGTGATTAAATCCTATGGATTTGCACAGTTGGAAAATGAAAGTTGTGTTTACCGACTTTGTGTCAGTGGGAGCGTGGTCTTCCTTGCACTATACGTTGATGACATACTCCTATTTGGAAACAATGAGGGAGTGATGTCCGAAATCAAGGTTTGGTTATCCGAACAGTTCCAAATGAAGGATCTGGGAGAAGCTGGCTACATTCTTGGGATTAAGGTCTTACGAGATCATAAAAGAAGAATGTTGAGCTTATCCCAGGCATCCTATGTGGATACTGTGATAGCCCGGTTCAGCATGCAACTCGCCAAGAAAGGCTTACTACCTTTCAGACATGGCGTTCGTCTTTCTATTAGGCAGTGTCCTCAGACACAGCGGGAGAAAGACGAAATGAGTCTTGTACCATATGCTTCGGCTGTGGGTAGTCTCATGTATGCGATGCTGTGTACCAGGCCAGATATCTGTTATGCCGTTGGCATGGTAGCAAGATATCAGTCTAACCCTGGACAGGCGCACTGGACTGCTGTAAAGCATATCCTCAAGGATTTGAAGAGAACTAGGAATTTCTGCCTAGTTTATCAAAGTGAGGATCTGTGCCCTGTGGGTTATACAGACTCGGATTTCCAAGGGGACCAGGATGAGAAGAAATCGACCTCAGGTTATGTGTTTACCCTGGGAGGTGGAGCTGTATCTTGGAGGAGCTCAAAGCAGAAATGCATTGCTGACTCCACTATGGAGGCGGAATATGTCGCCGCCTCCGACGCCTTGAAAGAGGGGGTATGGCTCCGGAACTACCTTTTAGAGTTGGGCGTGATCCCGAGTTTGCCGAGGAGCATCACAATTTATTGTGATAACTCTGGTGCGGTGGCAAACTCAAAGGAACCGCGATCTCACAGGGCAAGCAAACACATAGAGAGAAAGTACCATATCATACGAGAAATCGTATCGAGGGGCGATGTGCTGATTAAGAAGATTGACACTGCTGACAATCTTGCTGATCCGTTTACGAAGAGCTTGCCGCAGAAAGTTTACGAAAGATATATTCGTGAGCTGGGTCTGAGGTGGATGCCGACCACTGATAGTGGTTAAAGACAGCAGACTAGATAGACGGACTGTATACTCTGCAATAGTTTAGTTATGCTTTGAGTATAAGTGCGAGATTGATGGGTTTTGTATACTGAAAGCATTTATTACAATGAGTATACAACGATTTATTTCTCCTATCTGTTAACAATCGTACATGTATGAACAATGGTATCCTCTTGTCTCATCGATAGGGACGATCATACGACGTGTTGTAGATCGCAGAAGACAGTATGATCACTTGACCTAGTGAGACATAAACCTGATCACAGCCGAGACAGCGTATGAGGATACGTCTGTCCGGATGGCTGCGGCATTATCGGAATAAGTAGTCTGTCTTGGTTACTTGACATGCTGGTACGCAGAGGTGGCGTATTGATGGACCGCAGTGAGATATATTCGTCTGTCTGACATCAGCAAATAAAAGATCTCGTTATATTGATTGAGTCCAAACCCTAACGAAGGTTCAGGGGTTTGCACGGGTTGACTGTTGCTTTGACTTGCCATGGTGGAGAGCCTGAGTAACGTGCTCGTATATCCGCATCTTGGGTAACAGCAGTTCGTGTAGTACCGCCTGAGACTGAACTTAGGTAACCATATCCGAGTAATAGGATGGGGACATTCCCTGAGGAGCTCAATAACATTCATCGTGCCAAAGTCATGCAGGCTGATTAAGTTCAGGCACGAGTGATAAGGTTTAAGTGGTACTACTCAGGAATTATAAGATATTAATTAATTGTAGTTAGAGCTTGTCAGAGGCTCCGATTAATTAATGAATGTCCGGTAACCTTAAATATGGGGATTCTCAATTAATGTAGCCCGTTCTCATAACGTGGTAATAAAGGGGTAGGTCAGTATTAATTCTGTGGTGAAAAAGAATTAATATTAATTAATTAATTGTGTCCTGGGTTGTGGACATGGGAATTAATTAATTTATAGGCCCACTTTATTATTTGCATTAGGTCTCAGGTCTGGCCCAACAAGTGTGCTGAATTGAGCCCAAAATGGCCCATTAGGGTTTCCAACCCTAAGTCTATAAATAGACAGCTATCTCTCATAAGTCATAACACAGTTGAAAAACCCTAAACCTAAGAGAGAGAGTGGGCGCCGTTTTTGAAGGGAGAAGGAGGAGAATTTCGATTCTGGTCCTGCTCAAGCCACAGATCTACGGAGTCCTCACCTGTAGTAGATCTGAACAGCACCGGGACACAGATCTGAAGATCTAATCTGGAGAACAAGAGAATTTCTTCTTTCCTTTTCTTTATTTTCGATTTTATCTAGAAATTAGTTTTCTAATTTCTGTTTCCACAGAGAAATCGGATTGCGTGGTTGAATTGGATTTTGGAATTCAAACGCAAAAGATCGGTACAGACACTACGGAATTACGGTAATCTCTCAATCCACAATTATGCATTAAATTCATAGGAGCATGCTAGGATTTTGAGAATATTTAATTATGGGCAATATCCATAGATCGATCCGGTTCAGTTTGGTTTTGGTGATTCGGTTCACGTGAAAACCCTACAACTTTTCCATCCAGGAAAATTCGGACCAATCAAGGAATTGTGAACAATTGAATTGAATAGCGATGCAATAATAGACATATCTGAAAACAAATAAGTGAATTAAAGTAAGCACATACTACGAACAATTGAAACAAATATGCATAGAACCTTTAGATAAAACAATGCAATTTGCCTCATCCAATTGCCCAAGCTAATTTACCGCAAGCTACTAAGTAGACGTTTACGGCAAACGCTCAACCAGACCAAAATAGGTCCTTTAATTTCTTAACATGCCAGGTATCTTAAGTAAAAGAAATTAATATTGGAGATCTTAAGACCATGTTCACCTATCCGGAGCAGGGACCTCACAAATGAGTTATACTCCAGGCAACATCTAAGCCAAACAAACCACAATCAACCACAATCCTAACTCCGGGTGATAAAAGTTGATTTGGCATACGTACTCGACCCATACCGCATGCCCTTTACATACTTCGTTATCTCATTTAGATTAATCTTAGAGACTTGTGGAAGTTGTCTCAATGCAAGCTACTAAGTAGACGTTTGCTCAGAGGCTCCCACTTCTCATCTCAAACTAAATGTTTTATTTAGAAACCTCATCGCATTAGAACTGGTAAGTTATTTCTAACGCAAGCTACTAAGTAGACGCTTACGCTTCGAAACACCTTACTTCCAATGAGAGGTTGTATTTGTGGAGGTCTAATGATCTTGGTTAGAAAAGAACCAAAATCCAGCTTAGTATTTTTAATTCTAAAGGTTTCATGCGCACACATTATTTTATATTCCCATAAATTATGTCACACCACAAATTCCATCATAAATTAATATGATCCCGGAATTTATAGACACAATTTAAAACATAAAATAAATCACATAAGACATGCTCAAAAATTAAATTGCAACATGCTTATAACAGTAAATAATTAAAGAAAATAATCATGCTTCCTATTATTTACTAGTGCGCAAATAATAAATCACATCAATACGAGAATAAATAAATAGACAAATAAATTCTCGTGGCCCCTCAGATGCGATTACAACTGAAATAAATTAAATCTAACTATTACAAGATTTAATTGTAATACAGATCTTCAAACTGGGCCTCCGTTTGACTTGAAATCTGATTTGAACTGCTTTAACAGCAATTTGGGCTTAAATTAGGGTTTCAGGCCCAAACAGGACAACAAAACCCTAATTTCAGGACAGCGGGCCACCTCCGGGCTGAGAAGCTCGATTTCCGGCCCGGGCTTGGAAACCCTAGGGTTTGGAAACCCTAGTTTCATGCAGCAACCGCCAGCCTCATGGTCAGCCGCCGGCGCCGCCTTTTCGGCCGCCGCCTGCGGCCAAACCTCGCGTCCAGCCCGACGCCTGCGCTCAGCCCCACCATTGCCGGCCGCCACTGCAGGAGTTGTCGCCGGAGAGAATCACGCAAGAAGCAGCGAACGCAGCAAAGCTGCGCTGCTTCGCACCACCGCACGCACCGCTGCCTCTGCGCTCAACTGCCAACCCCGTCACCGTCATCGTCCACGGCACTGTCGACATCCGCCGCCCTTCTCCTTCACCGTGCCAGGGAAGACGACAGGAGAGAGACGCAAACCGGAGCTCGCGAATGCTGGCGAGGACACGGCCCAGCCGCACGCAGTATAGGTCTGCTGCGCGCCGCCGCCACCCACACTTCCTTCTTCCTGTCACGACCTGCAGAGACGCTGGCCACCTCCAAACAGGCGCCGCGCCATCTGCTTCTCGTCTGGGATGACTGCCAGCGTCACCCGAGCCCAGGGACGTGCACACGCACGATGGGAGGCTGCCCAGACCATCTTGATTGCCGGAAAATGCGAGCAACAGTAGCAGCAATCCCTAGGGTGCGGCCCAGCCGCAGGCAGAGAGATTGCCCGCCGCCGCCACCCGTCGCCGCCGCTGAGGTCACCTTGCCGGCGGCTGTGGTGGGCTGAATCTGAACTGATGTCTGATCTGATGAATGTTCTTTGTTCCTCCTCTGGATCTCAATTTTACAGATTTGAAAAATAGAAAATACAAAAAATAGATCTAAATCTATTACATGATTTCCTATCAAATCTAACCACGGATTTCCTCGTGGTGAAAAATAGATCCAAAAAATGAGAAGGCCACGAGAACAAAACATCCACGACAATTAAATCCATCCATGAACATACATATTTATTTAATTTCAATCTATCCAAGATAGAGCTAAGAACATGAACCTCGCTCTGATACCAATTGTAGGGTTTGAGTCTACGATGGATAACATGAGTTGCCATTAATGAATTTCTTGCCAAGGATCGTTCTTAGGATACCAGGAATAAATTTCGATTAAATAAATCATGCGATCCTATGCATGCTCCTACAATATTAATTGCAGAGGATGAATTTAGAGAATACCTGATTTCACCGTTTGATCTACAGATCTAGATCAGAGCCAATAACGATGAAATAGATCTGGATCTGAATCTGAACGCCTGCGACGAATAGTTGTTCCTACAGATATGATCTTCTGATCTGTTCCCTTGCTCCTTGGAAATCTGGTGAGGATTGTCTACCAAGTTGGATCCAAGATCTGGAGAAATCGATCAAGTTTCTCCCCTTCCAGATAGCCGCCGCCGTCTCTCTCAATTTTCAATATACTAAAAAACCCTTGGTGATCTGATAGAGAGAAGACCTTTATATAGTGTTAGGGTTTTGAGAAACCCTAACCCTAATGGGTTGTGAGCAGTTAATGGGCCAGACCAGGGACCAGATGCAAATAATAAAGTGGGCCCTCTTTATTAATTAATCATTCATTGTTCAACCCAGAACATAATTAATTAATAAAACATTGTTTTAACCTTCACCACGGTAACAATGCTGACTCGCCCCTTTATTACCACGTTATTAGGAACGGGTTGCACCAAACTAACATGATCCACATATTTAAGGTTATAGACATTCATTAATTAATTTGGCTTATGACAATCAGCCACAATTAATTAATCTCTTATTTCCTGAGTAATACCACTCACTCCTTTTCACTTATGCCTGAATTAAATAATTCAACCTGCAGGGTTTAGCATAATGAACCTTGTGAGCTCCTCAGGGAATATCACCATCCTGAAACGGATATGCTTACCTAAATGTCCAGACTAAGCAGGCCACACACAAATTGCCAACACCCAAAATGCGGGTATAAGAGTACATGTAAGACTCGCCACCATGGTAAATCAAAGTGCGGTCAATATGTGTGTGCCCCTTATCCTTCAGTTAGGTTTAAGATCATAGGAAGTATGTTAGGGATCTGGCTCATTCATATGTCAATGAGAATGGCATATCCCACTGTTGATCACATCAATACATAACTATGTACCGACACATCAAGTAGCTAGGATAAGCCCACTTATGAACCGATGTACCGTAGCTTAGACCGACAGTCTATCCAGGGACCGTCTCAGCTGTGATACTGTTTATATCTCGCTAGGTCAAACGATTCATATGATCCTCTGTGATCTCCTACACACCATATGATCATCCCTACAAGCGAGATAATAGGATATTATGCTTCGTTGTATGTTTGTTTAATCAGATAGCGAGCATTGTTGCAGCAACATATATGAAGACCAGTGTACAAAACACTTAATCATATATGCTTTCAGTATATAATCCCAACAATGACACGAACACAACACGAACACGACACGAAATCTTGTGTTCTTAACGGGTCGACACGATAATGACCCAACACGCACGAATTGCCAGCCCTAGTTTGGGGGTGAAAAGCAGTGCAAAAGTTCAATCGAGTTCCAAGCTCTTTCTGCAGGCTAGTCCAAAATTGTGATGTGAACTTCGAATCTCTATTAGATGTGATTGTCATTGGCACTCCATGCAATCAGATGATTTCCTTAACATAAAGCTGGGCCAACTTATCTGATCCTTACGTAATCTGAATTTGCAGAAAATGTGCACTTTTTGTCAAACAGTCTATTGCTATTGCATCCCATTTCTACTCAGGGATGTCAAGCGGTTGTAACTTTCCATACGACCTTTGATGCAATGTCTTCACTTGATGACATGCCAAACATCGTTCTACGAATAGGGCTATGTCTCTTTTCATACCTTCCCACCAAAATTTTGACTTCAACTCTTGGTACATCTTCGTACTTCCAGGGTGGGCAGTGTACGGGGTTTCGTGTGCTTCTCTCATGATTTCTTTTTTTAAATAATCTCCTTTAGGCACACACAATCTTCCATTGTACATTATGGCATTATCAGATGCTTCTTGAAAATGTTTGACTTTATTCTCGCGAATTTGAAGTCGTATCTTTTCCAAATCTTCATCTTTTCTTTGTGCTTCCACAATTCTTGTCCTTAGGTTAGGACTTGCCAATAAGGTTGCTATTCTCATGCTCTCCGTTTCTGGTGGCGGAATCACCTCAAGATTCAACCTTTCCAATTCCTTAATCAGTTAGTTCTCTTGCATTATCACAACACAAGCTTTAGCTGGAGCCTTTCTGCTCAAAGCACCAGTTACTGAATTAGCTTTACCCGGATGGTAATTTATGATCAAATCATAATCCTTCACTAGTTCCAACCATCTTTTTTGCCTCATATTCATATCTTTCTATTCAAAGAAGTACTTGAGGCTCTTGTAGTCGGTGAAGATTGCACATCTAGCTCCATAGAGATGATGTCTCCAAATCTTCAATGCATGGACAATTGCTGCTTATTCCAGATCATGGGTTGGCTAATTCAGTTCGTGCATCCTCAATTGACGTAATGCATATGAAATTACTTTGCATTCTTGCATCAGAACACAACCTAGACCATTCTTGGAGGCGTCAGTATATAGCTCATAGTCTTTGTCTGCCTCTGGTACTGCCATAACTGGGGCAGTGGTTAAGAGTTCCTTCAAGCGTTGGAAACTCTCTTCGCACTCTTCAGTCCACGTATACTTAATTTCTTTCCTCAAAAGTTGCATTATTGGTTTGGCGATCTTGGAAAATCCTTCAATGAATCTACGATAATATCCTGCCAGTCCAAGAAAACTTTGAACTTCATTCGGTGTTTTAGGAGCTTCCCACTCCTTTGTAGCTTGTATCTTAGCTGGGTCCACTTTAATTCCTTCTGCAGATACTATGTGTCTTAGGAACATCACTACCTTGACCCAGAATTCACACTTACTGAATTTGGCATACGGTCTCTCCTTTCGTATGGTTCTCAAGACTATTCTCAAATGTTCTCAATGTTCTTCATCGCTCTTCGAGTAGACAAGAATGTCATCTATGAAGACTAGGACGAAATTATCAAGATATGGATGAAACACACGATTCATAAGATCCATGAATACTGTTGACGCATTTGTCAATCCAAAAGGCATAACTACAAACTCGTAGTGGCCATATCTTGTTCGGGATACGGTTTTGGAAATATCCGTTGAATGAATCTTAAGCTGATGGTATCCCGGTCTAAGGTCAATCTTCGAGAAGACCTTTGCTCCCTTAAGTTGATCAAAGAGATCATCGATTCTTGGGAGTGAATACTTGTTCTTCAAGGTGAGTTTATTCAATTCTCTGTAATCAATGCACATTCGCATAGATCCATCTTTCTTTTTCACAAACAGGACAAGTGTTCCCCAAGGCGATGCACTGGGTTTTATGAATCCCAAATCTAGCAATCTAGTAATTGCATTTTTAGCTCTTGCAGTTCCTTAGGGGCCATCCTATATAGAGCTTTTGAGATAGGATCTGCACCTAGTTCAAGATCGATAACAAATTCCAATTGCCTGTCTGGCGGCAATCCAGGTAACTCATTGGGAAAAACATCCTCGAATTTCCTTACAACTTCAATGTCGCTGACAATTATGTCCTTTTTGTCATCCTCATTGAGGTGCACAACAAAAGCTCGACTATCTTTTATGTTGGTCAATCGATATGCTTGCATGGAAAATTAGGGGAATCTTTGTTCCTTTCCAAACTCTGTGCAAGTACACGAGTTTTCTTCCAGACCACTCAAAAGACACAATCTTGTCTTTACATCGGATGGTAGCATGGTTCTCTTCCAACCAGTCCATTCTTAATATTACGTCCACATCTTTCATTTGTAGGACGTTCAAACTGTTGGCTTTTAAAATGCATGCTCCAAAAGAGATTACTAGGGTCGGGCAGACACGGTTTGAGAGAGCTGATCCACCAGCTGGGGTGACTATGCACAAATCATTCTTAGTTCTCTCGATGCAAAGTCCTAGGTTCTGAACTCAATCTTCGGATACAAATAAATGCGATGCGCCAGTATCAAAAAGCACAATAACTGGTGATTGGTTTATTAATCACATACCTTTCAGGTTTCCCTGATCTTCCTTCTCTTTTGGTTGTTCGAGAGCGTAGGCTTTTCCTTGACACGCTGGTTGTTAGGCTGGATGAATTTGGTTTTGCTGCGGCGGTTGCTGTTGCGGCTGTTGGGCACCTGCTGAATCGGTTTGGCTTGAATGGCACGGTTGCAGTTGTTTCTAGGTTGTCATTGGCCTTGCAGTGCGCGCAGTTGAGTGTTGCTTTGGTTGCCTTGGCGCCGGTTTCGGAAGTCTTGACGATTGTTGCCCTAGCGACACTTCTTCCACAATGGTTGCAGCGTCTGACGGCAAAGTTTCCTTGGCGGTTGTTCCCTTTTGGAAGTTCCTCTGATTTCCAGCTTGATTGTTTCGAAAATTATGGTTGCCTTGCTAGTTTCTCCTCTGTCTGGTTGCCGAAGTCTGTGGAACATCTTCCTGCTTCCTTTTTATTCCTGTTCCAGCGATTAGCTCTGGTTTGTTGGCCAAGAGAGTAGCTCGTAGTCCATTCTTCAGTGTTGCTTCAATGTTCAAGGCTCGCTGCAGTGCATCCTTGTAGTCTAATCTGGTTAGGCAAGCAATAGAAGCTTGGATGTCTGTTCTTAGTCCAGACATGAACTGAAGTGCTTTTTTCTGTTCGGTGTTCACCGCGTCCGGAGCATACCTCGACAGACTATTGAACATCTGCTCGTATTCGGCCACAGACATTTCTCCTTACACTAGGCGATAAAATTCTGCATGTTTCTGGACCCGGTAAGTCAGAGGAATGTCCTTCTTGAAGTAATCCCAAGTTAGGGCATCTTCTTGCTCAGGGGTGAGTGTTTTCAAATGGGCATCCCACCAGTGTTCAGCTTCATCAGTTAGCTGGAAAGAAATGCATTGGAATTTCTCCCGGTCAGTGCAGTCAAGAATTCGAAAAATCCTTTCCATGGATTTGATCCGTGTTTCAGCCTTTGGTGGGTCCTCTGTTCCATCCAGTAGTGGTGGATTTTATCGGGTGAAAATTTTCCCGATCCTTCTAGGTTCAATGGGAGGTACTTGTGCCTCCTTTTCATAAAATTCCCTGTTTTTCTCGGGATGGGGCCCATTGCATTGTTCTTGGTGCGGTTCATTTGGGTTTCCTAGCAGTTGACCTCTTCCACGACCTCTTCCTCGGCCTCTTCCATGGCCTCTTGCAAGGGCTTCTCTAGGTGGCATTCTGCAAAATAAATAATCATTAAATGGGGCATTCAACCCGAGGTACGCGTAATGCGTAAAGTAGTCCTTTTCAGGACCGCAATAAAAGACAACAACGTTAGATACAGATACACTTAATAAGGTAGGTTGTCCCACAATTTAGGGTTAACAGTCTTTTAAGGGACAATATTCCCTACATTACTTGGCGTTGGCCAAGTTTACACAATTTTCCACAATTATAAGAAATTTTGATTCAAGACAGAAAGCTTAAACATAACAATATGAGATACATCCGAAAACCAAAAAGTGGGCAGGTAGCATTTTTGCTTTGAAAATCTTGGGGTTGCCGTGTTTGAAAATTGGCTTCCCGGCTACCAATTAATACAAAGATTGTTCATCTCTCGTAGGAGGCATCCTAATTACGATTACATTAATAACATCCGAAAGATAAGAGATGAGAAAATAAGAGCACCCACAGTGGGGCTCCTTAAAAAAATAAGGAGCTCGGCACGTGGGATTGGTTGCCAAATGGAGGAGAGAGAGTGCAAACATGAGGGAAAGGGGTAGAAATTTAAGCACCCAGCTCCCATAAAAAAAGTGGGCCCCACCGTCAGTTAACCGACGCGCGATTCTGGGGCACACAGCTCACAGACGTGGCGCGTGCAGTGTTAGACTGTTTGTCCGAAAAGCCTTTTTTTTTATTTTCCCTTTTTTTGTTTATTCCTTTTCTTTCTTTTTTTTACGCTTTTTTGTTTGATTTTTTTTCCTTCATAATTTTTTTTAATTCTTTTTTTTTTTACTTTTAGTAATATTTTTTAAAAAATAAAAAATGAACATGATTAATATATTATACATATTTGTTGAGTTTTAATTAATTTTTATCATAATTATTTTACCACCACACCAATTTCAACTGCTCTTATTTTCTTCAACTACCCAATACTTCAACTACTTATTTTCTCAACTATTTTAATATAACTATTTTAATTAAAGTAAATAATAATTAATTAGCTAATATATAGAATTAATTAAACAAAGTATGTTATTAATTTCAAACAAATTATTAATTAATTTAATTAATTTTTTATTTAATATATATATATATATATAGTGATCAGGTGAGAATCGAAGTTACTATGATAAATAAGAATAGATCTCGCACGTCCATCTCATCAAATCGACGAACAGAATTCATTCTCAGCAAATTGAAAAATGCGACATTTTTGCCCCAATATCCTGCAGTTTTAGCCTTTAAAGGCTAAAACTGTAAAAATACTCAAACACAACAACAACCTGCATTTTAAGTCCAATTTACTTCATATTTACATAAATACGAATTAAAAAAAATTAAATATCTTCTTCTTCAAAGCAGCAACACGAACATAGTCCTTATAAAACTCAATACCATCATCAACAGTTCTAAAAACTCTGCCCTTAAAACGCTTCATCTCATCAACACACTTTGGAATAAATGAACCTGTAAGATACAAAAATGCATAAATTTAACAATAAAGATGCATAATATAAAAGTAAAAATGAACGTCGATCTGAATAAAATAATTTTTTTAAACTATATTCATGCACAATTAACAAAGTTGAGATCGAACACGAATGCAAAATCCAGAAACAAAGAAAAAAAATATGATCGATAGAATAAATATAAATCAAATCGAACGAAGAAGGAAGAAGAAGAAATCAAATCGCGCAAAGAAATGAATAAATGAACCTGTAAGATACAAAAATGCACAAAGTTAACACTAAAGATGCACAATATAATAGTAAAAATGAACGTCGATCTGAATAAACAAATTTTTTAAACTATATTCATGCACAATTAGGGGTGTTCGCGGTCCGGTTTGGCTGGTTTTGGAGGAAAATCTCGGTCAAACCAATAAGTACGGTTTGAGATTTTTTCAAACCAAACCGGCCAACTAATTTAGCCAAACCAAATGGGCCAAACCGTATAAAAACGGTTCGGTTCGACCGGTTTTGTGGTTTAAAATGAAACATATTTAAAATTTCAACAATACACTATATATATACTAATATATCACTCGCGCGATACACGAGAATTATATTTTATTTATAATTAAGAAATTATTTCATTTGTAATTATATTACATAACAAGATTAATAAAAGTGTACGTAATTTCATTATGTTAGTCTAATATAATTGATAAATTTCATATTTTTTAAAATGACAAAATATATCCTCACATGAATTTCAATGTACTTTCTATTTTGCTAAAACTAAGAAAACTATTCATTATTTCATTCAAATTCTTTCTTATTATATTAATACAATTATACATTTTTATAGTTTGAGTATGACTTTACTTTCTTATATATATCTATATATAGATTATACATTTTAAATTTACCCTACATTTACCAATTACATGGTTCATTTTATATTTAATTAATACCACTCACTTTTTGTAAGATTTATCTTTGATATAATTTTAATATAAATTTAACTATATATTAAATACTCTTTAAATTAAAATTAATTATAAATTATTTTTTAATGTACAATATTACATAGTTTCAAATATTGAATATCTAAATATTCATGCATTTTAAATAGTAGAATATAATTAATGTCTCCATAATTATTAAACAATGTACTAATTAGTAATTATTGAACTAATCAATAAACTAAATAGTTAAATTAATTTAAGTTTAACTTAATGCAAGCAGCAAGGATCGAACTTGAAACGGAAGAAAGATGGACATCACACGCCGACCAACTGAACTTAACCTTATAATTGTAAAATATATAGCAAAATATATATATTTACGTATCCGGCCGGTCCGGCGGAAACGGTTGGTTTGGGCCACCAAACTTTAACCGGACCGGTTTTGTCCTGTTTCAAATTTTTTGAACTGCCGGTTTAATAATCATAATTTAAACCGGCCAAATAAATCCGGTTTTGGCCAAGCCGCGAACACCCCTATGCACAATTAACAAAATCGAGACCGAATACGAATGCAAAATCCAGAAACAAAGAAAAAAATCTGATCGACAGAAAAAATATAAACAAATCGAACGAAGAAGGAAGAAGAAATCAAATCGCGTGAAGAAATGAATAAAAAATCTGATGAGATACTATTTCAGATTTAAAAAAAAAACTAAAATTACAAAAATAACCATAATTTTGCAAAACTGCAGGATAATCGAGGAAAACTGCAGACTGAGTGAAATAAATCATGAGCGTTGAAATCACAAAATTAAAGGCTGAGATTTATTCTCATTTCTCATACTAAAAACTATTCTCATATGATCACTACTCTATATATATATATATTGAGTAGTGATTATGACAGGTGGGAACCATGAATAGTTAAAAGTGAAGTAGATAAAAAGTGAGATAGATATAAATTGAGGTAGATGTTGACGTGACGCACATATGGAGGTAGATAAAAAAATTTAAGCAACCCACCATTTTGGATGCCCTAAGGCACCTTACAATCACAATCCTACAACATACATCTGATAGACAATTACATATATGCATCTAGTCCAGACAAGGCTGGTGGTCAGTAGTCGTTGTCCGATGAGTCGAACATCCCAACGTCAGAGCAGTCAAAGACCTCTGGAGAGGTAACGTTCTCCTTGGGGTCTTCTTCAATGTCCACATTTGTGACATTCCAGGGCTCGTCTCCCCACACATGCTGCCATGGCTGCGGCCAGTTCGCGGCTATCCAATCATCGTTGGGCTGGGCAACACCATTTGGTGGGGGTACCTCCTGCTCATGTGTTGTCTGCTCGTCTTCATCCTCATCTTCTTCTTCTTCCTCTTCTTCAATGTTCTCATTCTCTTCATCCTCCTCAGCCTCATCATTTGTCCCTTCTTCCTCCTCGAGGTCGATGTACTGGTCCCCGAATTTGTCTCACATCTCTTGCCTCAAAGCTGCCGGTATAGGGCGATCCAGATCAGGATTCTAAGAATACTCTGAGTCATTGTCAGGGTAAGCAGGGTAGTGAATGGCGTCTAAGTCCTCGTCACTGGGTCCGTATGATGAATCCTCCTCCGGGTCCTCTTCAGACTTGCTATTGGACAAGTAACTCATGGCACGAAAGGATCCTACTTCGACATCGTGTGCTTGAGGTGGGTTTTGAAAAGTAGCATGCTGACGGCGAATGAGGGAAATCAATCCCTCCAAATCTGATCCATCCGCAGGAGAGTCGTCCAGGAAGTTCACAAAATTGGTTTGCACCCATGGTTGCCATTGAGGGGGCATCAGTTCTGCTAGGCGGCGCAATCTCTCGGTTCTAGTTATGCCATGTGGATGAGCGTTCGTCCAGAATTTGTAAAAGTCAGTAAGAAAACGGCTCAAGGAGTCCCCGTGGTAGACTTGGTAACTGCGGAAGTAGCTGACTCGCATTTCCCCCGAGGCGTTACGGGGTAATGTTTTACGGTGGGTAAATTTTCGTCTGGCCATTTGCGAACAGGTAAAGTCAAAAGAGTCAATAGGCTAGGCAGAAATAATAACAGGTTGCGCAATCTCAATACTAGAGTAGCGAATATAATGCGATTACAAAGGTAATAATTCTATGGTCGACTACGGCACATAAGAATCTTATCCTAATACATGCTTCTTCTAAGCCTCGGTAGAAAGGTAAACTAAAACATGCTCCTTAAAGCGTCTAAGTTCTCTAATAAGGCCTTTACATAATTAAAGCTTACCTAAGAATTTTCATGAAATGCAACAATTTATGCATCAAATTTCTTTTGGGGTGCAACTATTTATGCAATTTAATTTTAATGCACCTATATATGCATTAAAATTTTAATTTGAATGCAACTATATATGCATCGGAATTTTAATAATTGAAATGCAACTATTTTAATAATTGCAACAATGTATGCATTAAGATTTCATAAACAAGATGCAATTATGTATGCATCAACCTTCACGATATTTAAATAGGAAATACAACAATGTATGCATTAAAACTCTTTAAAATTTGCATCAATATGTGCATAATTTTTTTTCTCTTATTTCAAAAGACAAGGGCGTATACTTTAAATTAAATGCAATAATTTATGCAAAATATTTTCTCTTGTTGCGGCGCCGGGTACGAGTATAGGAGCAGGAGCTGGTAAGGATATTTTCGACTTATTGAATAAATAGAGGCCTCGAAGCAATGAGGTCCTCGGCTCAGAGCGAAGGAAATAGAACGAGCTAGCCCTGATACCACTTTATCACGCCCCGATTTATACAAAACATAAATCAAGGAATTGAGGCACATCGGGTGCGAGACATGCAATTGGGATATCAAGTTAGAAGAAGAACAAGTAATTCAAGATATGAATCAACACACATATATCCCAAAAAGTGTAAAGATTCACAACTTGAATTAGCGTACTTTGGCTTGAGAGTGTGAGAACTCGTCAAGTGGTTTCAAGTCATGTCAAGAATACAGTTAAAAGGATTTAAAGTTCGGATGCAAATTGTATTTCAATGTTCGAAGTTTAATAAGTTCAATTTTTTGAACAAGTGAGAGACGTCATCAAATGACTAAATACCTTTTCACAGATAGTGATTGAAAGAAGTTACATAATCAATTACGAACCGATGGGTAATTGATTTGGGAGTTAAGAACTCATCAATAGGCTTCAAAGTTGTTCCAACAAAAGTAGTCGATAAGGTTTTTAGAACTTGGCACAGATCGAGTTTCAATAATGGTTTGAAGTCAAGGTTTAACAAGTTTGATTTAATCAACCGGCTACAAGGAAAGCTTGAATTACCAGAGTTCGACTAAATAATCAGAGTTATTTTGAATTGAAAAGATTGTTAGAGAGGTCATGGAAGATAACATCTCTTTGTCGATTGATACAAGGGATATCAACAAAAATTGCAATCTGAATTGATTGAAGGAAGAATTTAAAATTTAGGAATGTCATTTTAGTCGATCGATCCAAAGGATGTCAAAAGATATGAATGATAAGTCAAATCGATCAAAGAATGAAATTTAAAATTTTGAAATTTGCGTCTGTGTCGATCGACACGGGGGTGTCGATCGACATGGGCATATCGACAGGAACTAGTGTCGACCATTACGTATGTCGACTGATATGCATTTGTGTTGACCGATATGAAAATTTGTCGACTGAAAACATGTGTGTCGATTGACACCAAGTGTGTCGACATGGAAGTCATGTCGAAAGGGATTGGTTTGTGTCGATCAATATTCGGAGTGTCGACCGACATGGGCTCGTTGTGTCGATCGATACAAGTGATCGACACCGAAATCATTAATCGAACGGTTTTGTCGATCGACATGGGTGTGTGTCGATCGACACCACGCATGTCAATCGATACTGAGGTTGTTTGTCGTCGGTGGATTTTTCATATTTTGGCTAAAACAGTTATTCGGGACTTGTCCAATTGATTTCTAACAACACCAAATGGTTTTCTAACATGTATAATGAGTCTAGACAATATTCCAAGCATCTAAATCATCAAAAATCGAGGTGAAATTGAAATATAGGCTCAATATTCAAATATGGAGCAAAAACCTCAAAATAATCCAAAATGATCACAACTCGATCCCTAGGTTAACATGCAGTTTCTAGGCTCAATATATATCATGCTAAACTTGCATACGTAGTTTGAAACTCATCACAAGCCTAGATCATTTCATTTATCAACTAGGGCAAAATTTACAAACATGTTTAAGGAAAAAAAATAGCAAGAGAGAGGTTCGATTTATACCTCTAGGTTGTAAACTTGATCAACCCTTGATTTCTCGGTTTTCCACTTCAAAACACAAAGGAAAGTGAATCTAAGGTTGGAAATGAAAAGAAAACGAAGAGAGGATTCCAAAAAGGTATAGGTTTACCTTGAAATCTTTTTGCCGAGACCTCATCGGAGCTTCGCCGGAGCTCGCCAAAAATCTCGCCGGAATTCTCTTGGTGAATTTTTGAGAGAGTGAAAAGTGAAAGAGTGTGGAGGAAGACTTCTATATATAGAAGGAGGTGGGGGTAATTTCGGAATTACCAAAAGTCAAAAAAGTTAAAGTGATTGTCATTCGCTTGTCACATCGGTCACTTTAACATTACATCACATCAACTTCACATCTCTTCGCGTTATTGCACGGGAGGCCGTAATATTTCGTCGATCCTCAAAATTTTATCAATCAATTTTATCCCGATACGAAAATGTCGGGTCGATAAATAATTAATCTATATTAATTAAATTAAATTAAATTAAATATATCAATTTATAAAAAAATTTCCTTCAATAATTGAAAGTGGCAAAAGATGATGCCAAAATAATACTTTTCTAATTAAATCGATCGCGAAACTTTGAATTGAGATTCGATAACAAAATATATAATTTTGAAATTCAATAATTATATTTAAAATTTACGAGAATTTTCATCTCTCGATCCTTCAATTGAAAATTGACTTTAGAATCAAAACCAGAGAATTTGAATCAATTAATAAGGGTTGGATTTAATTGAATTACAACATGCCAAGAGGATGAAGAATAACCCTAGAATCTGCTAGGGTTTCCAGCCAGACATGCTAAAAACACAAATTAAAAGAGAAATAATAAATTGCATTAAACTTACTTGAAACATAAAGAAACAGGAATTGAAATCTTGAATGTCTTCGAGTCCCAAACAATAAAGTAAAGAAAAACAAGAAAATTAAAGTAAACTAAATGCTAAATTAAAATAATTAACTACTGAAATAGAACTGTAAAACTCGAGCTCTAAAATAGAGTATTTATAGAGGGGGGATTATGTCTTCATTAGGTAATAGCTTGGTAAGGTAAATCTCCAAATCTGGGCGAATTTTACCTTTCTGCGACTGTAAATCGAGATTTGTCCTTCGTGTTGATCGACACCATGGGTGTCGATCGATACAGAGGCTTCTGTGTCGCAAGAAATCTCTCCCTTCGACCCCTTCTGCGCAGTCTCACGATTTTGGCCATAACTTATGCTCTCGATCTCCGATTGACCCAATTCCAGTTGCTTTGGAAAGCTAACTCAAAAATATTTCTAATGTGATGATACATTAGCTCAGATTATACTTGTGGAAAAATTCGTGACTGTTTATTCGAACATCTATTGCTTTCGGTACGAGTTTCCAATAATTTTTCCGTCCCATTGTCTTCTCGTCTTTCTTCCTCTCGCTCGTCCTCCCCCAGCACCTTGTTTGGCCCTATTTTCTGCTGCTTTGGCTCTTGACTTATACTCCATTATCTGCCTTAGTCAAGGCTTTCATTCTATGTTTGGAAGCAATTATGTGTAGGAGGAGGATCCATGGATACGACATAACCGCTACTACTATCAGTAACAGTATCACTACACATCATGAAGATTTGGAGATGAGCAGTCCAGGACATATTGAGATTGAGTGATGATGGATTAGTGTGTTAAATTCCTCTGTTTCCACTTAATTTATTGCGTTGTTTTCTTCTTTGTAAAGCCCATGCAATTCCCTTTTGGCCTTGGCCTTGTATTGCATTTTCACTGTAGATATGTGTTACTTTTATGGTGTGAAAACATGCATTTCTATTTTGTTCATATAAAAATTCGTACAATACAAGTAATATTATTCTTTTCAAGTTGGATTGGATGATGGATACCCAATCAAAAGCAAATGTTATTCACTAATTACTATGACGATAGTCGCCTACAATTTTATTATGTTTGGAAGCAATCATGGGTAGGATTCATGAATACGACATAACCGCAACAGCTATTACCAATACCAATACCATACTTGCACAACAAGATTTGGAGATGGGCACTGCCGTTTCTGGAGCTGGACGACATATTGAGTGATTATGGATTAGTATTACTAAAAATAAAATATCTAAAAGAATAGATATCACAAAATTAAAAAATTTCAAATATATAAAGCTAAAATCCACCTAGTAAGAATTAAATAAATTTAGTGTTACTAATGTATTGTAGTTTAAATAAAGTTCTACATCATCATATTAAGAATTGAGCCACGTACGTGAAATCATTTCGAGATAGAAATGGGAGGGAGATAATTAGATTACATAATTCTCATTTCACAATCGTCTACTCAAAATATCGTAAAATATTACAATTCATTGTATTCTCTAAAATTAATTGTATCTAATCACTGCAACTTTTTTTTAAAAAAAATATGTTGTTCATTACTTAAAATCATAAAATAAAATCTTCTTCTACTAAATAAATTTAGTGATATTAAATATTTCATGGATGTATATTTTTTTTTCATAGTTTTCGTTTAATTTATCGAATAATTTTATTAGTAAAACTATTTATTACTTAACAAATAAATTATATTTAAAAAATAACTATTTATATTTACTAACTACACATAAAAGTTAAAAAATAAAAACAAAGAAGCCGGGGTCGGCCGCTGGGTCTGCTACCTGGAGGAACACTCTAGTCGGTGGAATAATGACGGGTTTATCATATTTGCTATATCCGTCGTCGTCTGATTTGTAATGAATCACTGTCCCTGCGAAATGCAGGCTATATATAATAATATAACCCCAAAAATGAATCAAAGTAGGTTGTAAAAAATAAAATGTGTTGGTTGGAATTGAGGTACGTTTTCATGGTGGTTGTGAACATTCTGAAATGTCTGATGATGGGTGATGAGAGTTGGGATAGATTTGGTGTGATGAGCAGCTGGAGCAACCTCATGCTCTTTTCTCTCCTCTTCTTCCTCCTCTCCCTTTGCTCCTTTCAACTCTCCCTCACAACCTCCGCGCCTCTCCTTCGACTGCGATTCCATAATTTCTGCCCTTTTGTCTTCTCCTCTTTCTTCTTGTCGCTAATCCTCCCCTACCGTCTTGTTTGGCCCTATTTACTGCTGCTCTGGCTCTCAACTCATCACCCATTCTCTGCCCTAATCAAGGCTTTCATTCTATGTATGGAAGCAATTATGCGTAGGATTCATGGATACGACATAACCGCAACTACTATTACTATTACTACTACACAAGATGAAGATTTGGAGATGGGCAGTGCTGTTGCTGAGCTCACTGGAGCTGGACATGCTGAGTGATGATGGATTGGATAAGTAGTTTAGTATCAAGGCATTAATACATACGTTTTAATTTATGATAAATTTAGACTTGTATATGAATGTTTCTTTTTTTGGACAACACTTGCCATATGTTCTCCCTCTAGGGCTTCCAAGATTGTTTTACATTTTTCATATGCATGTAGTCTGGGAATAGGGAACTGTTGGAGTGATTTCTTACTCCAAAATAAAGGAGCCGGGGAAGAAGATGACACAGAGAAAGACAAATTATTGAGACAGAAACCAGTTTCATCACTCTAAAGATGGATTGTGTTCCTCATTTAAAGATCTCTGGTAATTTAAAATCTAGTTTTGCTGCTTTTTGCAGTTCTGTTTGTCCCTATAATTAAAAACATGTTTTTTTTTTAAAAAAAATTTATAACGATATTATATTTTTCATCCTAGGATTCTTTCATTTTAAATCTTCTGCTTTTTAGTTTCAAAGACTTAATCCCTTTTGTGAAGGGCGAGTTGTCGTGCTCGTGATTAAGGTTTCAAGTTGGCCAATACAATGGTAAATCCAAAAAAATATCACGAGAGGCTGAATTTTTTTATTTTCTTTTTGGCCTCTACTTAACTTCAATATTTTTGTATCATATTTTTTTCTTATTTTCATCCATTTTTTCTTCTTCACGATACTATAAAAATAAAAATAAAAATTCAAGCTAGGGGGCTCCAGCCCCCCTAGCCCCGACGTAGATCCGCCTCTGGGCCAATATATCGATCTCATAGTTTAATAAATAACATTAACTTTAATAAAGTACCTACAAATGGTGAATACAGGGCTAGCTAATTGTGTAAATCATTAATTAGTAAGAGTGTCGAAGTAGTCTCCATTAGGGGTGTACACGGTTTGGTCCAAACCGGCCAAACCGGCCGAACCGAAATGATTTGGTTGGTTTGGCTGGTTTGGCAAGTGAATTAATCGGCCGGCCGGACCGTAAATTTCAAACTGTATAATTTGGTTTGGTCCATGGTTTGAGTACAGAAACCGGCCGTTTGGACCAGACCGGACCGTTTATAATTTTAATAAATATTTAAATTATATATTGCACTAAAAATATTAAACTAGTACATTTAGTGTATTGATTCAAGCTATACTTTGGATTTTAAAAGGTACAAGTTCAAATCCTTTACGCAACATCATATGATTTATTTTCTCCTACATTTTTATTTACAAATTTTTATTTATTTATTTGTAAACGTCTCTCATTTTACCCTTATTATCTTCACGGAATAAGTATGAATCCTATACTGTGCAAAATCATAGAATTTTTATTTTTCTCCTATATTTTTATTTATTTATTGAAATTTAAAATAAACCTTAAACTATCCAATATTACAATCTCACAATTTAATTCAAGCGTCGGTCGGCTTCACCATTGTCTCATCGTAATAATGTGACATTTTACGAACTATTATGTTTGAGAATGAGATATGAACTATTATATTTTGATGTCATAAATTGTTTGTTTCTATTATCATTGTCTTGTACTTTGTCGATGAGAACCATTATTTATTTATTTTAATTTCTCAAATAAATTATTGCTAAAAAAAGATTTTTTTTTTATGTTTTGACTTTATGTTCCAAACCGTTAAACCGGCCGAACCAAACCGTTTTATTTTGTTTGAAAAATTAATTTGGCCGGTTTGGTTTGAGAATTTTTCAAACCGTATTATTTGATTTGGTCCATACTTCGACCTTCAAACCGGCCAAACCGGACCGTAAATACCCCTAGTCTCCATATAGTTCGAAGGAGTTAAAACGGTCCTTTAAATGTTGTCTTGGAATGGGTATCAATCATATTAGGATTTTTTGATACGTATATTTTTAGATATTTTATAACTTAATTATCTTGGAATATCTCCCTATAATTTATTAATCATATTTTCTCTACAATAATAAAATATATAAAATAGAAACTTGTTGAGTGAATATAAAGTATTTTTTGTTTGTTTATTTTCTCCATTATAAATTTTTTTGTGTTTTTTATTTTTTATTTGTCATATGTGTTCATAATCACTTTAATTTACAAAAGAAGGAAAACTTTGTCTTATCACAATATAAACTAACTAGTGTCATTCTGATAATCAACTCCCCACATGTTACATAAGATTAAATTTGATTTATTAATTTTCAAAATTAACAATTGAGATCTCTTTTACTTAATTGAAATTCTCACTGCATTAACTAGACTAATTAGTTACACTATACATGGTCATTTTGGTATCAATACAATTTTTTTTTCAAATTTCCTAAAATTTGATTCCTTAATTATTCCATTTTAAAATTAACTTTTCTTTTCTTCATAAAAAAAAACTATAATATATAATATTACACCATAAATAGTTGGATTTTATAATCAAGATAATTACATGATCTAAACCAACAAATTGCTATATCAATTTGAAAAAATATCTAAATCATTGAAGTATCAGTATCAAAACATACACTTAAAAATAAGAATACCAGACCCAATATCTGCATCAATTTTATCATCACCAAACCCTGTGTTTTAACCCTCATTCTCCTCATCAAACTTGTTATTCGCACAAATGCTCATTGCAGGCTTAGATAATACAAAATATACTCAGCAAATCAACTCCAGAAAAATCAGAAAACAAGGAACAAAGACCACAACCAAACTAAAAAAAATAGATGAAACTTAAACAACGCATGATTAAAAAAAAAAAAAAAACCGCACCCCCACCGTCGCTGGTTTTTGTTGTATATCCACTACTCCACCACTGTTGCTCGCCGTTGTTGTGGCCACCACCGCCGATTTATGCTTATCCACCACTGTCCCTACCAGAAGTCGCAGATTTCGTGAAGAAGAAGAAATCAGGTAAAACTAGGAGAAATCGAAGACGAAACTAATCCAATGTCACTCGCCGTTCCTGTTGATTTCATAGTTTAATTCTAATTCTCGACGTTGAAAACTAGAAGAAATAGCATAAGTTGCGAAGAATACAAATCCAAATGGTAAATAATCATGCACCAGATATCACGGATATAGGGATGGGGAAAAATACCGAAATATCGAAACACCGTAAATACCGTACCGAAAAAATACCGAAATTATCGAATTTTTGGTATACCGAAATTTTCGGTACGGTATCATACTGTACCGTAAATTTCCGGTACGGTAACGGTATACATATCTTAATATTGACGGTATACCGGTACATACCGTACCGAAAATATATTATTAAATTTTATTATTTTTTATTATTAATAATATAATTAATTCATTCTTATAAATAATAAAATTACAATATATCTAAACTATTTTTAAAAATATAACATATTAATGAAAATATAAATAATAAAACTTAAATCTATTCAATCCCAAATCTAAATCTACTCTCAATTCCCGTCGTC
>JAPKLW010001432.1:0-27446 GCA_026898455.1 Plectranthus barbatus
GTCTAGAGAACTCAAGCTCAAGTACATGGGCTATTGTAGCTCTGTTGGGATCTGGATGGACTTAGTGGCCACGTTTGGTAAAGTGGAACGAAGTATCAACTGTGATCTCGTAAAAGACCTGGTCTGTAAGAGAATTGTTGATGGTAGTTCGGTGACATTGCATGTGATGATGATGGATAACACCATGAGACGATTCACACGTAGAGGTGGATGTATATCTGATCGGGCTAAGATCGATATAATCCTGAACTCTTTACCGCTTTCATTCTATGACTTTAAGAAGGATGTAGCTAAGAGAAGTGAGTACTCCTTCAAAGAGTTGCTCACTGATCTCATAGCAGAACAGTCCGTCGTACCTTCATGGGAGTCTGAGTTATCAGATCTTGAGCACAGCTTGGGCACATTGAAAGATGTGGTTCATACTGTGTGCAAGAATATGATTGATCGCAGATCACGTGGGAGGAGGTCAAATGAAATGAAGAGGGTTGGTGTCACTTCAAGTAAGAGCGCATGCAGAAGCAAGGGATAAGGTACGTCATTTGCATTTGTAACATAAACATGTTTAGCATCGGTTTCTACTCATTCGTGGGTAGTGGATACTGGAGCTACTGATCATGTTTGTTACATTTTGCAGGGGTTCACACCGAGGAGGGTGCTGAAGAATGACGAGGTTACCATCTCAATGGGGAACGCAACACAAGTGAGTGCAGCTGCCATTGGAGATTTCACCTTGTACTTTGATGATTTTGTTTTAACTTTGAGAGATGTTTTGTACGTGTCGGATTTTCGGCGAAACCTTATTTCAGTTTCCAAACTTTATGTTGATGGATATTCAGTTATTTTTGATAGTGGTGTTTCTATCATTGGTAATAACGGAGTTATCTGTCGTGGGATGCTGAATAATTCTCTCTATGTTGTTAACTGCAATCATAAGTCTTCCGCAAGTATTGCATGTAATTCATCCGTAATTGATAATCCTAGAAAGAGAAAATTTACTTCTTCTGATGAGGATCTTACATATCTCTGGCACTTGAGACTGAGTCACATCAGCTTGAAGTGGATACAAAGACTTGCAGATGACGGTACATTGGACTTATTCTGGCTGTACCTTATCAAGTCTGTGAATCCTGCATCGAGGGCAAGATGTCAACTAAGCCTTTCTAGGCTAGTCAGTCTCGAGCAGAGGAAGTGTTGGAATTGATCCATTCTGACTTATGTGGACCGATGTCCGCGCAGGCTCGTGGAGGGTACGAGTACTTCATCACTTTCATTGACGATTACTCAAGGTACGAATATGTTTACCTGCTTCGCTACAAGTCTGAATGTTTTGAGAAATTCAAAGAGTTCAAGGCTGAGGTAGAAAAGAAGGTCGGGAAAATTATCAAGTCATTGTGATCTGACCGCGGTGGAGAATACCTCGGTAACGAGTTCCTGCAATATTTGTCAGAAAACGGGATTACATCCCAGTGGACTGCACCGGGTACTCCCCAGCAAAACGGTGTAGCTGAAAGAAGAAATATGACTCTTCTAGAGATGGTAAGATCAATGATGAGTTATGCAAACTTACCAATTTTGTTTTGGGGCTACGCATTGGAAACAACAACTTACGTGCTTAATGTGGTGCCTTCTAAATCAGTTCCTAAGATGCCTTCTGAGCTCTTCCTTAATCGCAAACCTAGTTTGTGCAAGTTCTGAGTTTGGGGCTGTCCGGCACACGTACTGTCAAAGGAACCTGATAAGTTAGAAAGCAGGTCAAAAGTAATGTTGATCATAGGGTATCCCAGGCAAACGAAAGGTGGTTACTTTACTGTCCTGAGAGTCAAAGAGTTGTTGTTAGCACCAACGCTAGATTCTTGGAGGACGAGTATGTGAGTAATCACAAGTCAAGGAGTGATATCGTTCTTCAAGAAATTGAGAACGAGAATGCAATTCCAAGGGAAAGGGAACGTGTAGATGTGGGTGCACCTGTGAGAGGTACAGCACCACAGACACGTTCTTCAGTGCAAGGTGCAGGACCACAAGTTACTGCACCTACTACTGACACGGCACCGATGCCTCGTCGTAGTGGGAGAGTTATTTTCCAGCCAAAAAGGTACATGTTCGTGGGTGAGTCTTTGGACTTGAGCCCGAAAGACGGACATGAGGACTCTGACCCACTGACTTACGAAGAGGCAGTGCAGGACAAGGATGTTGCCAAATGGCGTGTCGCCATGGATTCTGAAATTGAATCCATAACTGCTATGGATGTATACCGGAAAACTGATTTGCCGGATGGCTTTAGGGCCATAAGGTGCAAAAGGGTATACAAGAGAAAGAAAGGGTCGGATGGAAAGATCACGACTTTTAAAGCCAGGCTGGTGGCAAAGGGTTATAGTCAAAAAGAGGGCATTGACTATGACGAAACCTTTTCACCCGTAGCCATGCTCAAATCCATCCGGATACTCCTTGCCATAGTTGCGCATATGGACCTCGAGATCTGGCAGATGGATGTCAAAGCCGCTTTTCTAAACGGTTACCTTGAAGAAGGTAGGGACATCTATATGCAGCAACCCGAGGGTTACATAAGCAAGGGCGAAGAACATCTTGTTTGGAAGCTTAGGAAGTCCTTGTATGGACTTAAGCAAGCTTCAAGGTCGTGGAACTTACGTTTCAACGATGTGATTAAATCCTATGGATTTGCACAGTTGGAAAATGAAAGTTGTGTCTACCGACTTTGTGTCAGTGGCAGCGTGGTCTTCCTTGCACTATACGTTGATGACATACTCCTATTTGGAAACAACGAGGGAGTGATGTCCGAAATCAAGGTTTGGTTTTACGAACAGTTCCAAATGAGGGATCTGGGAGAAGCTGGCTACATTCTTGGTATTAAGGTCTTACGAGATCGTAAGAGAAGAATGTTGAGCTTATCCCAGGCATCCTATGTGGATACTGTGATAGCCCGGTTCAGCATGCAACTCGCCAAGAAAGGTTTGCTACCTTTCAGACATGGCGTTCATCTTTCTAGTGGGCAGTGTCCTCAGACTCAGCGGGAGAAAGATGAGATGAGTCTTGTACCATATGCTTCGGCTGTGGCTAGCCTCATGTATGCGATGCTGTGTACCAGGCCAGATATCTGTTATGTCGTTGGCATGGTAGCAAGATATCAGTCTTACCCTGGACAAGTGCACTGGACTGTTGTAAAGCACATCCTCAAGTACTTGAAGAGAACGAGGAATTACTGCCTAGTTTATCAAAGTGAGGATTTGTGCCCTGTGGGTTATACGGACTCGGATTTCCAAGGGGACTAGGATGAGAAGAAATCGACCTGAGCATATGTGTTTACCCTGGGAGGTGGAGCTGTATCTTGGAGGAGCTCTAAGCAGAAATGCATTGCTGACTCCACCATGGAGGCGGAATATGTCGCCGCCTCTGACGCCTCGAAAGAGGGGGTATGGCTCAGAAACTACCATTTAGAGTTGGGCGTGATCCTGAGCTTGCCGAGGAGCATCACAATTTATTGTGATAACTCTGGTGCAGTGGAAAACTCAAAGGAACCACAGTCTCACAGCGCAAGCAAACACATAGAGAGAAAGTACCATATCATACGAGAAATCGTATCGAGGGGCGGTGTGCTGATTAAGAAGATTGACACTGCTGACAATCTTGCTGATCTATTTACAAAGAGCTTACCGCAGAAAGTTTACGAAAGACATATTTGTAAGCTGGGTCTGAGGTGGATGTTGACCACTGACAGTGGTTAAAGAGACAACGGACTAGATAGACGGACTGTATACTCTGTAATAGCTTAGTTATGCTTTGAGTATAAGTGGGAGATTGATGGGTTTTGTATACTAAAAGCATTTATTATAATGAGTATACGACGGTTTATTTCTCCTATCTGTTAACAATCTTACATGTATGAACAATGGTATCCTCTTGTCTCACCGATAGGGACGATCATACGGCGTGTTGTAGATCGCAGAAGACAGTATGATCACTTGACCTAGTGAGACATAAACCTGATCACAGCCGAGACAGCGTATGAGGATACGTCTGTCCGGATGGCTGCGGCATTGTCGGAATAAGTAGTCTGTCTTGGTTACTTGACATGCTGGTACGCAGAGGTGGCGTATTGATGGACCGCAGTGAGATATATTCGTCTGTCTGACATCAGCAAATATAAGATCTCGTTATATTGATTGAGTCCAAACCCTAACGAAGGTTCAGGGGTTTGTACGAGTTGACTATTGCTTTGACTTGCCATGGTGGAGAGCCTAAGTAACGTGCTCGTATATCCGCATCTTGGGTAACAGCAGTTCGTGTAGTACCGCCTGAGACTGGGTTTAGGTAACCATATCCGAGTAATAGGATGGGGACATTCCATGAGGAGCTCAATAACATTCATCATGTCAAAGTCCTGCAGGCTGATTAAGTTCAGGCACGAGTGTTAAGGATTGAGTGGTACTACTCATGAATAATAAGATATTAATTAATTGTAGTTAGAGTTTGTCAGAGGCTCCGATTAATTAATGGATGTCCGGTAACCTTAAATATGGGGATTCTCAATTAATGCGGCCCGTTCTCATAACGTGGTAATAAAGGGGTAGGTCAGTATTAATTATGTGGTGAAAAAGAATTAATATTAATTAATTAATTATGCCTTGGGTTGTGGACATGAGAATTAATTAATTATAGGCCCACTTTATTATTTGCATTAGGTCCCAGGACTGGCCCAATTAAATATGCTGAAAAAAGGCCCAGTAGCCAATTAGGGATAAAACCCTGGGTCTATAAATACACCATTCTCTCTGGAAACCCTAGCTACTATTGAACACATTCAAATCAGTGAAACCCTAGAGGCAGAGAGAGAGTGGGCGGCGCCCGTAGAGGGGAGAAGAAGGATTTTTCTGCTCCGGCCTACAACACAGATATGTGGAATCCTCACCAGTAGCAGATCTGAGCAGCATTGGGACACAACCCTGAAGATCTAATCGGGAGAACATATTTCTCTTTTCTTCTCTCTTTGTTTTTTCGATTTTTTCTAAGAAATTAGATTACTAATTTCTGCTTCCGCAGATTAAATCGAATCGCGTGGTTGAATTGAAGTTGGAAATTCAAACGCGAAAGATCGGTTCAGAAACTACGGAATAACGGTAATTCCTTAATCCACAATTCTGCGAATTAAATTCATAGGAGCATGCTAGGTTTTATCTTGTATTTAATTATGCACAATATTCATAAATCGATCCGGTTCAGTTTGGTTTTGGTGATTCGGTTCACGGAAAAACCCTACAAACTCTGCTGCACCGTCCACCGCGTGGAGGAGCTGAAGTCAGAGATCCGGATGGGGCCAATATTGGCCGCAAGAATCCTAACATCACCGCCGCCGTCCACAGCTTCCAAATTCTAGCAGCTTCACTCAGGCGTCAATGCTGCTCACCATGGTCTTATACGACGTGCCGAAGAAGAGAGGAAGAGAGAAAAGCGTTTCATAGAGTAGAGAGGAAAAATGGCTTGGAAAGAAATGAGGGTGGGGTGCGGCGGGGAGGGAAGGGAAGGGATAATGTTTTTTAGGGTTTGGGGTAGTTTGGTCATTTAAGGTTATATTAGGGATAAATTAATTTAATTTATTATCTTAATTTACTTTAATTATTTGCCAAAAATAGAAATGTGACTAATAGGTGGGACGGACAAAAATGAAAAATGGGACTAATAACGCGGGATGGAGTGAGTATAAAAAATATTAAAGTAGAATTAAATATTTTAACTGTGAAACAAAAGGTTGGAAAAAAATGTAGCATATTATCTCATACAACAAAAATCACTACTCTAGATCTTAAGTAAGGAGTATCATTAGTAGGGATGTTAATCGGGCTAACCCGTCGGGTTTCGGGCTAACCCTATCGGGCTGCGGGCTATTCGGTCCGGGTTGAATCGGGCTGAATTTTTATCGGGCTAAAAATTCTTGAACCTAACCCTAACCCACCGGTTTTCGGGCTGACCCGTCGGGTTGACAATATTTACGAGTTTATTTTTGTAAAGATTTTCTTAAAATATTTTAACAACCCCTAAAACAAAATAAAAAAAGAAAATGATGAACCAACATAAATAAAAGAGATCAAATATCAATATCTTTGCAAAAAAATAGTGATAAGTGGATAATCATAGTTTGAAAAGAAAATAAACATCAATCCTTATATACCAACTAATTTAAGTAATAGAAGTACATTTCTCAACGTATAAAATGATAAAATAATGATTAAAAAATTAAATATAGCTTTCAATTGGGTGAACATAACAACGAGTGACTAAAGGTTCTTGAAAGGAATAAATGAGTAGATACGCTAATTAGGAGAGTGACGAGTGGAAGACAGTGAAAGATGAAGAAATGAGAGATTTTTCGATTTGAGGGTAAAGGACTACGTCATTGGGAGAGATTGATGAGATTTTTTGTGTGACGGAAAATTAGGTCTAGGAAATTAGGTATATAATTAATAGGTATAGTAGGATATAAATAATATTAGAAATAATAAATAATAAATTATTAAATATTGCCGGACCTACGGGCCGACCCGCAACCCACCGGGCTCAGCCCGTTCGGGCCGCCAACCCGTCGGGTTCAACCCGTTCGGTTAAAAATAATTTCGGTTTGAAATTTTTTTACTCTAACCCGCATTTTAGCCCACCGGTTTCGGGCCGACCCATCGGTTTCGGGTTTTATTGACATCCCTAATCATTAGTGGCCTCAAAAAAAATTCTTAGTCCATCAAAGTAAAATAAATGTAAAAAAGAAAAATGAAAGAAAAAGCTTACAATACGATCAATAGGTTTAGAATTGCACCGGAATTGGGAAACATAAATGTCGTCCTCCATTTTAATGTTTCAACAATTTAGATGATGTTTAATTCACGCTTAAATGCTTCATTACTGTGGTACGTATAGTATTAATATGCGTTAATGTTCTCATGGATTAATATAATATAATAATATTTAAGGTAAATATATTGTAAATGCGTGTTAATATTCTTACGAGTTAATATAGTAATATAATATTCATCTTAAGATTTGGGATCAATTTTAATTATTCTAACAACTCTTTTTTATTATCACATCGAAGTTAAAATATTTCCAAATAGTTGGTCTCCTGAGAGATGGTCTTACCATTTTCTTTTTATTGTGAGACGTACCTTAATACATCATTTCAATAAGTAAAATACATCATTTCATTTTAAAAAAATAAAGAAATACATCATTTGCAATAAAGAAATACATCATTTCAATAAATTAAATACATCATTATATATTTTTGTTCTTTGTAAAAAATTACATTTACAATAAAGAAATACATCATTTCAATAAATTAAATATATCATTAAATTCGTCTCACAATAAAAATGATGAGACCGTCTTGTTCGAGAATTTGCCCTTTACAAATACTTACAGTAGGCATTTGAGTAGTTAATATGCCATCAAGAAACATCAAATGCTACTACTTTGCTTATCTGTCTTTATATTTCTAATTTATTTCCCATTATTTTAAGTTAAATAACCTATAGCTATATTTGACCTCCTACCATTTTTCTTTTTGAAGAATACCATTTTCCCCAATTTTGCTTTTCAAAATAATAAAAACTAGTGCAATATCATTTGACTATTCAAAATTTATTAGACCATTCTTATAACAGTCCAAGAGCTTAAAACCCTTACTTCGACCATGAATCATTTTGGAGAAGCCCTTTGGAGGAATCAGAAGCATTCAAAGAATTATCTTGAAGATCCTCCATGCATGCCCTTCTTAAAAACATATGAAAATCAAGGGATTTTATAGTTAAGAAAAACCTAAATAAAGACATCAATTACGCAATTGGACCGAAAAATGAGAAGGTATCAACGAGATTCATAAAACACATACACCAATCTCACACTACATAAACATGTATACAAAAATAGATTTCAATTATATAGGCATGAGAGGCTTTCACATCATACATAACACTTTCATTGTAATCTTACTTTTAATTTATTCATTCTTGAGTTATTTAATAGTCAATAATCTCTTTTGATTGGGATTATCTGCCATTTGTTCGTTATATAATGACTCTAAGTGCTCCAATCAAAATATCCTAACAGCACGAGTTAGAATTCAGACCCAAGTATAAGAAGAATTTAATTTAAGAATCGATTTTGTATTCATAATTTAAGTAAGAAACATGTGTTGATCGTGAATTTTTGTGTGCAGTGTGCTTTAGAATTGTCAATTCCTTGAGCATAACTAGTTTGGGTTAGATCTTACAACCTAATAAATCAACAAGAATTTAGGGTCTCTTTTTCATTAAGGGAGCTAGGAATTTGAACAATTCCATTTTTCTTGGGCAAAATTTGTATAAGATTATCTCGCAACCTTCTTTTTATAAAATGACACTAATCTACCAATTCTTATTTTTATATTTCAGAAATTAAAAGACATATTCATGAATAAAATTGACCGACTTGTATTCAAACAAGCGATCCATATTTATATTTTACAGAAGTCGTAAAATGATCTAGCTCAAACTCATCATCAGGGCTAAGAATATTAAACTTTTTACAAAAGATGAGTGGTGAATATGAAATTAAGATCCCTTTATTTTTAAATAATAATCATATGATCTATAAATTTCTCATTCATTTAGTGGTGATTGATACTTCTTGATTACACCACTTTTAGTTGAAAGAATAGCCCCATTAGGTATTGTGCAGTTGCTATAAAGTAGAACTATATGGCATTACATTATTGCAAATATTTCAAAAGCATGCAGCTTATTTTAAGCTTTTGATGATTACACTGTTACACAATAAAATATATAATAACTATAATAGAAAACTATTAATGACAATTATTTAATTGAGTTAGGACTAAAAAGGTGTTTTTGAGAATTCATGAATCCACCCAAAAAAGTTTAACAATTTTAATCAAACTTATAGCAGGAAGATTCGAACCTTGGCAGGCAGAACCCACAATAATTATAGGGAGAATTGTGATTTAGAAAATAATATAATTATCAATTCAAGATCATACAATTCTCATTTCGAGAACTGATATTGAGAACTCGAATTGAGAATTTTTATGATTTTTCGGATCCTGAATTAAGAATTTTTGTGATCTTGAATCAATAGTTAAATGACTGATAATTCTCCTAATTATAATCATACTCGATGACCACTGTTATATACTGATTTTTGTAATGTTGTGATATTTTCTTGGATTTCAAAAATTTTGTTTTATATGTTGGCATTTTGAAACGTGAAATAAAAGTAAGGCCAGCCACAGTTAATATGCTGACATGGAAAACAAGTTCTGACACTCAGTTTTCTTGGAATGTATGATATATGAGTAATCACAGATTCTAGCTGTTGTGTGTATAGTAAGTATTGGAATGCAATGAATGTAGTAGCTATGGAGGAATGATATTGTTGAAGTGAAACCTGGATAGCTGCTGCGGGATGGAAGATATAACAGGCCCATATGTCTGTAAATGATCCATCAGAGAGAGCTTTATAATTAGGAAGGATCGATCAAAGAGTCATAGCATACAACTAACAAACAAACAAACAAATGCTCTCTCAATAGCAATTGATATACCAACCTTAGCATTGTCATATAATTCAAACAATGGAACAGCAACAAGTTTCATGTTTCTAGGCACAGCAAAACATTCTCGCTCGGACAGGTGAACCAGGAATTGTTTCTTGCATTCCTGCATGCATCCATAAATATATGATTCTGTGACAGATCTCTGATTTATTACTTTTTTTTTTACCTTAGGCCTTGTTATATGTGGAGGGCAGTAAGGATACATCGTTCTTTCAAAGTTTGGCATCCACCAGATTCCCACACACTCCCCAATCTGAACATCATATTGCGTTTCACGAATTAAAATGATATGTTCATGATAAGTCTCAATGATCAAGGTAATTTGTATACTATAGACATGGAAAATATCAGATTTCTAGCTTAATAAACTACAAGATGTGGCATGCCATGCCGTAAACATATATAAGAAAATGAGTAGTGTTACTGTTACCTGGCAATGTGGCTGTCGATAAGGTGAATTAGCAGCAGCAAGTAGGGTAGAGAGCTTCCGCTTCAAACCCTCAATTTCTGCAGATCGAATGGTACCAGCTTAATTGTCTTTCTATATTTATATAAGTAAACATCGATCATACCGTTCTCTCCTGGCTTCAATCTACCTCCTGGGGTTCTATAAAACCAACTTCCTATTTTCAAAAGGAGAATATGGGGATGATTGTGCTCTTGGACCTGGATGGAACGTACGTGCATCATTTCAGAAAATAATTATGCTAGCTCCATTGTTTCACTTTTCATATTAGCATGAGCAAGTAGCTATTATTCATTAAGTGGGACAAACAAACTAATGAAAATGGCCAATCAACACAAGATTATCCAGTTGGCTGGCTCACTACTAAAGGTATCACCCCCAGAGCAAACCCAATGTTTCGGTATTACTCAACTCCATGTGAATTTACAACAACCAATATAATGTATTCGAAGAAAATTCAGAATATTTTCATACAACTAATTTATATTCACAATGCCTTAGGAAAGCCACAAATATGCGATTTCCGAGGAGAGATTTTGCAATGACAACAAGTTTTACAGCTAAATTAATGAGTTTCTAGCTTAGTAGGAATTCAGAATGCAATAATCATCGGCTTTCCATGAAATTAGTTTTATATATATAAATATATTCTGTTATTTACTAAACATTGATGCAAGAACACATGATTTCATCTCAATCAATCTTATGCAGTGACAACAAAATCCCACAATTTCTCTTCCAAATTCAGCTGCTTCTTGACAATCATTAAAGAAAATCCCCAAAGTTGGTGGGCCAAATATATAAAAGAAGAGTATCAATATACGACAAATCAAGTAATCTATGAGAAGCAATACACACCAGCAATATACCCTCGACGCTGGTCCTCATTCCTCCATTCATGTAGCTGCAGCGCAAGAACCAAACAAGAAAATTCATTAAAGCACTAAATCTTATTGATCTAGGATTTTACTCAAACATGCCTCCAAGCCATAATAACGAAAAAGGAAAAAAATAAAAATAAAAATAAAAAACGAAATTGACTTTCATGCGAGCCATGCGATCGAGCTCAGATTTGTCTTTTAAAAACTTCGCCTCTTTGGGGACGAAAGTGTAGTTCGAAAGAGGATACACATTTACTACCAGCGGAGCAGCCATCTTTTTCTCCCTCTGTTCTGATTGTTCGTTCAGTTTGGTGATCTCTTGCAGATTGAATGTTGAAGTTAGAGAGAAAATTTTTGAAAGATATTTTTCTTGGTTGAATAACTCTGAGATGACGGTTTATCAATTTACAACCTCTTTGCTAACAGATTAACTGAAAAAAAAAAAAAAATGATGCAGATTTCCTTCAAATTTATGCAGCGGGAATGTGGAAAATTTGAGGACAATCACAACTATTTCAATCTATGCATGCCCAGCAGTTACGCTACTCTACATTCCCATTTGGCGGAATTGTAGCGGAAGCTTTTTATCCATCAGAGTCAGCCGCTACCGCTCCTCCAACGCCATCAGCCTCTGGTGAACCGTGCATTCATTCTGCCTTTTCCATTTTCTTTTTTCTGTTACATGAGGCGATGTCTGAACAGAGCCATGCGTGAACAAAGTATGTGATATTTTTATTTTATAATATTAAGATATAAATACAGAATATTCTCAATTTAAGACCTGAAAAATAGTTTAATTATCAATTTAAGACCCAAGAGTTGAATTCTAAATTTAAAACATGAAAATCACACAAATTTCCAATGAAGGAAGCTGTTGAGGTTCGATTTACGATAAGATAGAGACCCTTCGAACTTATGAGAGAATAAGAAGAAAATAACCGAAGAACGATAAGAAAACACAATTAGACGATGAAAATGCAGTGTGAATATTGAGAATTGCAGCGTACAAGTGTAATAAGGGTGAAAAACGTGCTGAAAATAACCTATCAGCTCCTCTTTTATAGGTCAAGGGGAGCTGTTACAACCCTAGAAGATTCGAGAGGTGGTTCTCGCTTTCTCGGAGGTCGTGGTTGGAGGTTGGCAGTTGTGTCCTTTTCGGAGGTTGTTCAGTTAGGGTTTCCCAATGGTCCTCCGGATTATCCATGGCTGGATCCGTATCCGTTTGGCTTCTCCCCAGTAGGCGATGCGAGGAACCCAAAGGTAGTTCTGATTCCTTCGGGGTCCGTTGGGTTTGAATCTTCAATGGTCTTCCGAGTTACGTGTGGCCTATACTTGCCTTCCCAATTTCCAGGTAGGTTGTGAACCATAGTTCCATGGTTCTTGGTTGTGTACTTCGGGACTTGGATCTTGCTTATAGTCCGTGGTCCTGTGAGTGGCCTGTTGGGGATTGTGTGACCTTTGGGCCAAGATCTTCCAGCGGCGGACTTTCTCGTCTTGGCCGTCATCAATCGTATTGAGCCTGACCTGATATAGCCCAACCAGATTTGAGCCCAATAATCCGCTAAGGTGATCCCAAGGTCGAATAGTTTTAAGGGTTGAGCATTTTGCAATGCAAGTTGTGCTCAAAGCGCGGAAGTTCCGAGCTCCTCGTAGGGAGGTATCGGGAGCTCTAGAGTGGTCGTCGTGAGGTCCTTATTTCTTATGGAAGGACAATCTCCCTGTGGGTGAGTTCGACAGGTGTAGGGGCCTGCTTGTGGACTCCTACAAGGGAGTGTAAATGCCTCCATGGAGTTATCTTACGGGCTCGAATCGTGGGTCCAGAACTACGAGATAGGAGGGGGGCATCCCGTAAGATGCCCCAGTTTATAGGAGTCATGACTTGAAATTTGTGCGTAGGAGTGGGAACGGTTTTGCCATCCACTTCTGGCATAACCGTGATTACGTGAGGAGTGGGGGGCAGTTGCGGGCGGTTGTTGGGAGATGAACATCGCCTGCCATAGGAGTCATGGCGTCCTCAATTTTCTCACTTCTCAGCGCTGCTACATCCTTCTGCTCTTCGGCAAATTCACTTGGCGATTCTGATCTTCTTTCCTGAGTCAATTTTCTACCTTTCTAAGGTCTGTTGTGCTCGTTTCCTTCTCGTTTCTTAAGTTATTCTCTGTTGGTGTGCATTGTAGTTCCTGTTTTAGGACCTTGATTCTTTGAGCGGGCACGGGTTAGATTCCTAAGGTTTCCTTATTGTTATCTTGATATGTCTTCGGTGTCGGATTCCCAAAACAAAGGGAGTAGTTCGCTTCCCCCATTTTCTGAATCTTTGTCCTCAGAGCAGTAGGCACCAGAAAAGTCTCGCTCAGGCATGGTTCTCCTGAGCTCGAACAAAGTGAAGATGCTGGGTCTGGTTCTAGTCAGTTGGTGGTTGATGTGTCTTTTTCCTCCGGAGGTGAGCCTCGTGTGTAGTCTTCCCGGTCGAAAAAGAGAAGGTTGAAGGCTATCCAAAGGGATCAGGTTAGGGAAGTGGTTTTAAAAGTCTTGGAGGCGTAGTTGGTTAAGGTTTTTGGCCAGGTAGCCTGTGTAGCTCTGGCGTTCCGTGTTCCCTTAGAGGAGGATAGGTGTTTCAACCCCCCTTAGGTTACCTCGCCATCTATCTCCCAATCATCAAGAAGGGCGTGGACTTCTCTTTACATCCCTTCTTTTGCGATATCTTGAATTCCTACGGTCTTGCTCCTTATAACCTTTCTCCTGTAAGCTAGTGTCATATGGTTGGTACTTTCTTCATTTTTATGGATAATGGTCTTAGCCTCCCTTCAATCCGTGAGTGGCACTATATGTACCGTCTCAAACCCTTTCGTTAGGGTTACTTTTATGCAATGAAGTGGACGAGAGATCAATCTCTCTTGGTGCAGGATGCCCCAGATAACTCTTCCAAGTGGTAGAACCGATGGTTCTTCCTGGATATGGATCCGAGGACCCATAATATACTCCTGTTAGCAAAGATGTCTTGAGTTAGTGTTCATTCCATTGATAAAATTTTGGTTCATTTGTCTTGTTGTTCTTTCTCACACTTGTTTTCTTTTTTGGTATGCAGGTCTGCGGCGCATTGAACTCACACATTCCGAGTTGAAAAGGGTGGACAAGGCGTATGCTATGGTTGTGAGGTTGTGGGAAGAGGTGCGACCAGGTAGGAGCATTTTTGCAACCGGTATTAGGTACCCGACCAGTAGGATTGTGGATCTTCTGAACAAGATGAAGGGGAACAAAGCTACTCGAGCCATTTTAGTGGAGGCATTAAGGCTAAATGAACGGGCCATAGAGGATGTAGGTCAGTCGGACAGAAAGCGTTTGTTCTTTGGTCATGGTCCAGAGTCTCTTCCGCGCAAAAAGGCCACAGGCAGGCCATGATGAGCATCTATCGTGTGATAGGGGCAAGGAGGGCTCACAGAGAGAGGATGAAAAGCTAGAGGAGCGTGCGATGCTCTTTGTGGAGGATGAACGGGAGGGAAGGCGGAAGGGCAGGGAGGGAACCCAAGAGGGGTCCCATGATCGCAAGGCAGACAGGTTTTGGCACCTTCCTCCTACTCCGCCACCACCTCCGATCGGTCGGGCGGCTGATTTGGATATCTTTGTGTCCTCTACCCGGTGCTTGTTGATCGAGTCTGTCTTTGCTCCTAATGCATTTCTAGGTCCTGTCTTCCAACAAATGATGTGAGTTTCCCTACAAGCACCTTCATTTTGCTGATTACTTGGCTTCTAAATTTGCCCGTGGCACTTCCTTTGTGTTTCAGAGTGTGATGGGCCTTCTCAATCTTCATCAGGATTTGACTATACATGCTGAGAACCAGGTAACAGAGTTAATTAAGATGTGTTCTGAGGGTTCGAGGGCTAAAGAGCTCGTGAAGTGGGTCCAAGATCTCGAGGAGGAGTTAGGTAAGGTATAGGAGGACGTTTGTACTTCCAGGATGGATCTTGACAGGGCTAAGAGTGGATCTTCCGACCTAAAAGAGTACGTGAAGCCCGTGGCAAAGGTCGATTCCTTGAAGGGTGAACAGGCCCAGGACATAAATTTCTACCAGGAGCTGTCGAATCTTGACGATAAGGTTGCTCGGTTGAAGAGGGGTGAGGGCCACAATTACTCTGCCATAATCATGTCTGAGCACTTAGCGAGACATATGATATAAGTTGGCTTGCTTCTTTTATGGTTTTAGATTTTTTAAAATGGTTGATGCATCCTCACTCTCTTTCGAGATGATGGTGGACCTGGTGATGGTGGATGTGCGCGCGCGGTTGGCCTTAAAGTTCCTCGACTTCAACTTTAGCTTCCTGGACGCCCCTAAGGAAGGTGAAGGTTAGAAGGTGGTGGATCCTAGGCCGAATAAGGACAATCAACTGGTGGTCTTTGTTTCTACATCCCAAGCCAACTCTTAAGTTGCCTCCCAGTCGGGCTTAGATACTGCAATAGAGAAACCTCAAGGGGATGAGCACACTGATAAGCAGTCGACCCCTCCGGTGAGTTCCCAAGGCCCAGCTCTACTCTGCCAACTGGTGATAAGGCCTTCTGATCCTGCTGCCCCTCTGCTTTATGAAGTTCTATTTCTTGCTGTTGCAAACAAATCTACTTCTTCTGCTGAAATTAATTTAAATTCCTGCTTTGAACAATTTTGATTTTCTACACTCGAGCAATTTAAAATTCCTATTTTTTGTTTTTCATGGCTCCACGTACACTTTACGCTTCTTTTAATAGATTACCCTTTTGCTGCATGTTCAGATTTGCTTGTTTGACTTATTCGCATAATGTTATTGTTTTATGATATGCTGCAACAAAAGGGGTCGTGAGTGTGGGCGATGCCAAGTGCATCGTCCCTCCAACGCTCAAGTTAGTAGCTTGTTTAAATAAAATCGGTTGTATGGAAATTAAGCAAAATGTAAATAGGGATGTTCCAACTGTTGTGAACGGGTTGTTTGCCTAATGTGGCTAGGTTGTAAGCCCCTTGTCCCTGCACTCCAATTCCTATGTACGGCCCCTCCCAGAGGGGGGCTCGCTTGCCGGGTCAACCTCCTCCGTGTTTTAGAATACTTCTTATAGCACTAGGTCACCATCTTTGAAGGTTCGTAACCTAAGTTTCTCGTTAAAAAATCATTCAACCTGCTACCTTCTGTGGGCCATACGAAGGTATGGGTCATCCCAATTTTCATCGAGCAGTTCACAACCCACAAGAAGGTCGTGGTCGTTGATTTCTTGCTAGCAAAATTCCACTCGTAAGCTTCTCCTTGTGTCTCTATTGGGATTAGAGCCTCCTCCCCGTAGGCCAGCGAGAATGGGGTTGCTCCGATAGCAATGCGAGGTGTGGTCCGGTAGGACCACAAGACCCTGGGGAGTTCTTTTAGCCACCGGGACTTATGGTTTTCTAGACTCTTTTTAGGGTATTCATCAAGTTCTTGTTCGTTGACTCTGCTAGCCCGTTGGCTTATGGGTATCATAGTGTGGAGAATACGAGTCTTTTTTTTAACTTGTCGCAGAACGCCTTGACCTTTCCACTGGTGAACTATGTTCCATTATCGGGATGCCAAAGCGGCATAGGATATGAATCCATAGAAACTTGATCACTTCAATGTCTATGGTTCTACTCAGTGCCTACGATATCGACCCATTTTGAGAAGTAATCTGTGGCTATCAAGACATACTCCTTTAGGGTTGATCCTTTGGGAAATTCTCTTATGATATTCATTCCCCATGACATGAATGGCCATGGCGCAATCATTGCATGCAACGGTTTAACACTTGCATGGGAGGTTGCTTCGAATCTTTGACACCTATCGCATTTTTTCACGAACTCCCTTGCATCCTTTCATAGCGTTGGCCAGTAAAACCCGGCGATGATCACTTTGTGAGCTAGTGACCGTCCTCTTGCGTGGTTCCCGTAGTCTCCTTCATGGATTTCGTATAGTACTCGAGTAGCTTTGGGTTTTTCCACACATTTGAGCAGCAGTCCCTCTAGGGACCTGCAATATAAAGTGTCGGCCAAGATGGTGAACTTTGCGGCTTGTCTCTCAAGGCAGACTGTGTCGTTTCTGTCTTTGGGTTTGGTTCCATTATCAAAACTAGCATATAGGAGTGATCCATGATTGTGCATCTTCTATGCCGACTGTGACGACCTCTTCTTGGGTCGTGGAATTCGATGTTGACCCAAATAATAGGGACTGGCCTCGTGACTTGGGTGGTGACAGTAGTTGCATATCCGGCTAGGGCATCTGCCACACAGTTTTCCTTCCTGCCCACTTGTTTGACATTGCATTCATGAAATGCTTCCTTTAGCCTTTTGATTTTCTCATGGTAGGAGAGCAGGTGCGGTTCATTTACTTGATACTCTTTGTTGGTCTGATTAACTACTAGTTGCAAATCGCTTTGAATCTACACCCTCTTAGCCTCTAGTTCCTTCGCTAGTAGGGCTCCTCTTATTAGGGCCTCGTATTCAACTTTGTTGTTGGTGGTGTTAAAACTTAGGCGAATTGACCTTAGGAATGTCTTCCCATAGGGACTAGAGAGGTGTAGTCCCTTACCATTTCCATGGATGTTACTGGCTCTGTCTATATGCAAGGTCTAGGGTTCTTCCGCCGTTAACTCATAGTCGAGGCTTGCTACCTCGTGTATTGCTTGGGTCTGGAGTTCACTGATGAATTCAGCTACAAAGTCTGCGACTACTTGAGACTTAATTGCGGTCTTTGGTTCATACTGAATATTGTAGCCTCCTAGTTCCAGGGCCTATTTGAGCAGTCGGTCGGACAAGCTAGGTTTTAAAACACCATCCACAAGGGATTGTAGGGTTTTCCCGTGAACCGAATCTCCAAAATTAATTTGAATCGGATCGATTTATGGATATTGTGCACAATTAAATATATAATAAACCCTAGCATGCTTCTATGAATTTAATTCTCAGATTTGTGGATTGAGGGATTACCGTAACTCCGTAGTGTCTGATCCGATCTTTTGCGTTTGAATTTCAAACTTCAATTAAACCACGCAATTTCAATTTAATCTGCGGAAACAGAAATTAGAATACTAATTTCTAGAAAGTCAAAAATAAAGAAAGAAAAGAAATCAGTTCTCCAGATTAGATCTTCAGATCTGTTTCCCGGTGCGTTCAGATCTGCTACTGGTGAGGATTCCACGGATCTGTGCTTTGAGCAGGACTAGAATTCAAAAATTCTCCTCCCTTTTTCCTTGCAGAAAACGGCGCCCCTCTCTCTCTCTAGGTTTAGGGTTTTTCAACTGTGTTACAACTTATGAGAGAGAGCTGTCTATTTATAGACCTAGGGTTGTAAACCCTAGTGGGCTCCTGGGCTCAATTCAACACACTTTCCTTGGGCCAGACCTAGGACCTAATGCAAATAATAAATTGGGCCTATAAATTAATTAATTCCCATGTCCACAACCCAGGACACAATTAATTAATTAATATTAATTCTTTTTCACCACAGAATTAATACTGACCTACCCCTTTATTACCACGTTATGAGAACGGGCTGCATTAATTGGGAATCCCCATATTTAAGGTTACCGGACATTCATTAATTAATCGGAGCCTCTGACAAGTTCTAACTACAATTAATTAATATCTTATAATTCCTGAGTAGTACCACTCAATCCTTATCACTCGTGCCTGAACTTAATCAGCCTGCAGGACTTTAGCACGATGAATGTTATTGAGCTCCTCAGGGAATGTCCCCATCCTATTACTCGGATATGGTTACCTAATCCCAGTCTCAGCCGGTACTACACGAACTGCTGTTACCCAAGATGCGGATATACGAGCACGTTACTTAGGCTCTCCACCATGGCAAGTCAAAGCAACAGTCAACCCGTGCAAACCCCTGAACCTTCGTTAGGGTTTGGACTCAATCAATATCGAGATCTTGTATTCGCTGATGTCATACAGACGAATACATCTCACTACGGTCCATCAATACGCCACCTCTGCATACCAGCACGTCAAGTAACCAAGACAGATTACTTATTCCGACAATGCCACAGCCATCCGGACAGATGTATCCTCATACGCTGTCTCGGCTGTGGTCAGGTTTATGTCTCACTAGGTCAAGTGATCATACTGTCTTCTGCGATCTACAACACGCCGTATGATCGTCCCTATTTGTGAGACAAGAGGATACCATTGTTCATACATATAAGATTGTTAACAGATAGGAGAAATAAACTGTTGTATACTCATTATAATAAATGCTTTCAGTATACAAAACCCATCAATCTCCCACTTATACTCAAAGCATAACTAAGCTATTACAGAGTATACAGTCCGTCTATCTAGTCTTCTGTCTCTTTAACCACTGTTAGTGGTCGGCATCCACCTCAGACCCAGCTCACGAATATGTCTTTCATAAACTTTATGCGGCAAGCTCTTTGTAAAGGGATCAGCAAGATTGTCAGCAGTGTCAATCTTCTTAATCAGCACATCGCCCCTCGATATGATTTCTCGTATGATATGGTACTTTCTCTCTATGTGTTTGCTTGCCCTGTGAGACCGCGGTTCCTTTAAGTTTGCCACTGAACCAGAATTATCACAATAAATTGTGATGCTACTCGGCAAACTCGGGATCACGCCCAACTCTAAAAGGTAGTTCCTGAGCCATACCCCCTATTTCGAGGTGTCGGAGGCGGCGACATATTCCGCCTCCATGGTGGAGTCAGCAATGCATTTCTTCTTTGCGCTCCTCCAAGATACAGCTCCACCTCCCAGGGTAAACACATATCCTGAGGTCGATTTCTTCTCATCCTGGTCCCTTTGGAAATCCGAGTCTGTGTAACCCACAGGACACAAATCCTCACTTTGATAAACTATGCAGTAATTCCTAGTTCTCTTCAAATACTTGAGGATGTGCTTTACAACAGTCCAGTGCGCCTGTACAGGGTTACACTGATATCTTGCTACCATGCCAGCGGCATATCAGATATCTGGCCTAGTACACAGCATCGCATACATGAGGCTACCCACCGCCGAAGCGTATGGTACAAGACTCATCTCATCTTTCTCCCGCTGTGTCTGAGGACACTGCCCACTAGAAAGATGAACGCCATGTCTGAAAGGCAGCAAGACTTTCTTGGCGAGTTGCATGCTGAACCGGGCTATTACAGTATCCACATAGGATGCCTGGGATAAGCTCAACATTATTCTTTTACGATCTCGTAAGACCTTAATCCCAAGAATGTAGCCATCTTCTCCCAGTTCCTTCATTTGGAACTGTTCGGATAACCAAGCCTTGATTTTCAACATCACTCCCTTGTTGTTTCCAAATAGGAGTATGTCATCAACGTATAGTGCAAGGAAGACCACGCTCCCACTGACACAAAGTCGGTAAACACAACTTTTGTTTTCCAACTGTGCAAATCCATAGGATTTAATCACATCGTTGAAACATAAGTTCCACGACCTTGAAGCTTGCTTAAGTCCATACAAGGACTTCCTAAGCTTCCAGACAAGACATTCTTCGCCCTTGCATATGTAACCCTCGGATTGCTACATATAGATGTCCCTACCTTCTTCAAGGTAACCGTTTAGAAAAGCAGTCTTGACATCCATTTGCCAGATCTCGAGGTCCATATGCGCAGCTATGGCTAGGTCCATATCCAGATGGATTCTGACTATAACCCTTTGCCACTAGCCTGGCTTTAAAAGCCGTGATCTTTCAATCCACCCCTTTCTTTCTCTTGTATACCCATTTGCACCCTATGGCCCTAAAGCCATCCGACAAATCAGTTTTCTGGTATACATCCATAGCAGTTATGGATTCAATTTCAGAATCCATGGCGACACGCCATTTGGCAACATCCTTGTCCTGCACTGCCTCTTCGTAAGTCAGTGGGTTAGAGTCCTTATGTCCGTCTTCCGGGCTCAAGTCCGAAGACTCACCCACGAACATGTACCTTTCTGGCTGGAAAATAACTCTCCCACTACGACGAGGCATCGGTGCCATGTCAGTAGTAGGTGCAGTAACTTGTGGTCCTGCACCTTGCACTGAAGAACGTGTCTGTGGTGCTGAACCTCTCACAAGTGCACCCTCATCTACACGTTCCCCTTCCCTTGGAATTGCATTCTCGTTCTCAATTTCTTGAAGAACAATATCACTCCTTGACTTGTGATTACTCACATACTCGTCCTCCAAGAATCTAGCGTTGGTGCTAACAACGACTCTCTGACTCTCAGGACAGTAAAAGTAACCACCTTGTGTTTGCCTGGGATACCCTATGAACAACATTACTTTTGACCTGCTTTCTAACTTATCATGTTCCTTCGACAGTACGTGTGCCGGACAGCCCCATACTCTAAACTTGCACGAACTAGGTTTGCAACCAAGGAAGAGCTCAGAAGGCGTCTGAGGAACTGATTTAGAAGGCACCACATTTAGCACGTAAGCTGTTGTCTCCAATGCGTAGCCCCAAAATGAAATTGGTAAGTTTGCATAACTCATCATTGATCTTACCATCTCTAGAAGAGTCCTATTTCTTCTTTCAGCTGCACCGTTTTGCTGGGGAGTACCCGGTGCAGTCCACTGGGATTTAATCCCGTTTTCTGACAAATACTACAGGAACACGTTATCGAGGTATTCGCCACCGCGGTCAGATCGCAGCGACTTGATAGTTTTCCCGACCTTCTTTTCTACTTTAGCCTTGAACTCTTTGAATTTCACAAAGCATTCAGACTTGTAGCAAAGCAGGTAAACGTATCCGTACCTTGAGTAATTGTCAATTAAAAGTGACGAAGTACTCGTACCCTCCACGAGCCTACGTGGACATCGGTCAACATAAGTCAGAATGGATCAATTCCAACAGTTCCTCTGCTCGAGACTGACTTGCCTTGAAAGGCCTAGTTGACATCTTGCCCTCGATGCAGAATTCGCAGACTTGATAAGGTACAACCCGGACTAAGTCCAATGTACCGTCATCTTCAAGTCTCTGAATCCGCTTTAAGCTGATGTGACCCAGTCTCAAGTGCCAAAGATATGTAAGATCCTCATGAGAAGAAGTAAGTTTTCTCTTTCTAGGATTGTCAATTACAGATTAATTACATGCAATACTTAAGGACATATTTGATCGAAGTAACATAGAGATTGTAAATCAACATCCCATAAAGGATAACATTGTTATTACCAATGATAAAATCCATAAAAGTTGATAAAATTTGTCCTGCCGATAAACCACGGCCCACAAATAAACTCTCAAATGTACTTAATTCATCAAAACATAAAGAAAAGAAAACTCCATGAAGCTCCGTCATTACACTTTTCCTTCATCCAGTTTGGTATCTTCTTGCCATCACTCACCAGCCTTGTCGGCACGGTCCCCTGCAAAGTACAACAACATGATCAACAAGTCAGTGCTTACAGCTCTAGAAGAGCAACAACGGACTCTAATCATGCTTACAGTTATGCATGCAAATGGCATACCTTGTCTAGCTTTGTTGGCTTGACAATCTTTCATCCAATGTCCTTTCTTACCACACCTGAAGCACCTGTCCCTGTCAGTCGCCACCATAGGCTTTTTCTCAGCCCCACCATCCTTCACAGGTGTCTTCTTGGTCCATTTTTAATCCCTTTCTTCCGCTTCATACTTTTCGGTACAACAGAGAGATTACCAGAAGTGGCCAAGGCAACCTTCTGAGGGTTCATGACCGATTCCACTGCCATCAAGTCATTGAGTAACTCGTTAAGAGTATACTCTTTCTTGTTCATGACAACATTCAGCCTAAAACTCTCAAAGGACATGGGTAGGGAGTTCAGTATGATATCGACCTTAGCCTCAGCGTCGATACCTCCACCATGCACAGTTAGCTCATCCATGAGGTGAGTTATGGTAACTACGTGCTCTCTCACTGAGGTGCCATCAGTCAATTTCTTACTCACGATTACTCTCATGAGATTGAACCTGACGGCTCTATCAGTTTCCCCATAGGTTGCCTCCAGACTCGTCATGATGTCATAGGCGTCCCTATGGTGCTGATGCTGCTGTTGTAAGACTTTCGACATAGTGGTCATCATGTAGCACTTGACTAAAATATTCGATTTCTCCCACTTGTTGTAAAAGTCTATATCCATTTGACTGGATTCAGCAGTTGGCACTTCGGGACGAAGTACTTGCAGAACGAACATATGTTCTTCTGCAATCAAGAGGTACTCGAGATTGCGCTTCCATTCCAGGAAGTTTGGACCAGTTAGAGTGTTTTGTGCGAAAATATTGATGACATTAGACATAAACATATCTGAAAAAATAAAGAATCTTGAATAAGAACATACATGTAGAACTTCGAAAACAAATGCATTGAAAATCCTTTAATAAATTAAATACAAATGTTTTCCACTAATTGCCCAAGAGTTCCCACCTCAAGCTACACTTGTAGACGTTTACGATGTCACCCTCAACCAGAACTGCGGGTTTTAAGCCCCAATCCATTTAATTTCATTACCATGTCAGGATGCTTTTAACACTAGAAATTAATAATTAGTGAAAACCTTAGACCAAGCCATCTCTCAAGGACAGGGATGCAATTCTTGCATTATATTCTAAGATGCTTCTAAGCAATTAACCACAAATTTAACTACAGCCAAAAGAGACAGTTTAGCATGGCACGTAACCATACCGCACAGCCCTTAAAGCTTTTGTTATCTATAATTTAAATCAATCCTAGAATACTTGTGAAAGAGATCTACGCAAGCTACACTCGTAGACGTTTACGCAAAACCCTCCCACTATTCACATGATTTAAATTGTTTGTGTAGAAATCCCAACAACCGTACCCATGCACCTCTAGGAACTAGCAAGCTACACTCGTAGACGTTTACTAGAACGAGAGATACACTTACAGCCTAGGACCGCTTTGTGGAAGTCTATTGATTTTAATTAAAAAATCTGCTTAGTATTTTTCTTTTAAAAGGTTTCTTATATGCGCACATATAATTTCTTTGTTATTATATTTTCCAAATTTTTGCATGTAATTAAACAAGCTCAAAAATTCCCAAAATATAATCCAAAAAAAGAAATTAATCACATAAGCATGCTTGGAAAGCTGTAAATAATAAAAGCGATAAAACATGCTTTTCCTATTATCTACACATGCTTAAATAGCTCACATAATAAATCACATACCATACAAGGAAAATTAAGGCAAACAAAAATTCCTCGTGGCCCCACGAAAATAGAAAAATAAATTCTATCTATTACAGTTTGAATTTGAATCTTATTTGGATAAGTCCAAATCTTTTCAAATCTTCAAGGGCCTCCAAATCTTCAACCACCAAATCTTTTGGGATTTAGGCCTTTGTGATCGAATGATTTGCCCTAACCCTAATGCAAACTCTAGGGTTTACACAGGTTTGCACAAACCACCAAAACCACAAGCCATCGCGACGGGACAACAACAGCTAACGACGACCACCGCCGCCGCTGCCGGACCACCGCCGCGCGCGCGCATTGCTCCCCTGGCCCTGGTCCCCGCGCGCAAGCCGCGGGCGCCGTGGCCGGCCGCTGCCCGCACTCGCCGCACGGCCCTGCGCCTGCCACCGTGGTCCGCCGCCCGCCGTCACCTTCTGCCAGCCCTGCGTCGGCTCCGTCTTCGTTCTTGTCCTCGACCCGTCCAATTACATAATTTTGAAAATTACAGAATTATCTATTCTATTACAATTTTCAATTCTACACTAATCACGGATTTTTTCGTGATTTTACAAAGTTAATTCAGCCCCACCGCGGGCTGAATTACACGGGTTGCCACGAGGAACAAAAACCATCCACAAAAACAATAAATTCATACATGCATATCGAATTTAATTATGCACAAAAGAGCCACAAATCAGAAATCTGGCTCTGATACCAATTGTAGGGTTTTCCCGTGAACCGAATCACCAAAACCAATTTGAACCGGATCGATTTATGGATATTGTGCTCAATTAAATATATAATAAACCCTAGCATGCTTCTATGAATTTAATTCTTAGATTTGTGGATTGAGGGATTACCGTAACTCCGTAGTGTCTAATCCGATCTTTTGCGTTTGAATTTCCAACTTCAATTCAACCACACAATTTCGATTTAATCTGCAGAAACAGAAATTAGAATACTAATTTCTAGAAAATTGAAATTAAAGAAAGAAAAGAAATGTGTTTTTCAGATTAGATCTTCAGATCTGTTTCCCGGTGCGTTCAGATCTGCTACTGGTGAGGATTCCACAGATCTGTGCTTTGAGCAGGATCAGAATTCGAAAATTCTCCTCCCTTTTTCCTTGCAGAAAATGGCGCCCCTCTCTCTCTCTAGGTTTAGGGTTTTTCAACTGTGTTACAACTTATGAGAGAGAGCTGTCTATTTATAGACCTAGTGTTGTAAACCCTAGTGGGCTCCTGGGCTCAATTCAGCACACTTTCCTTAGGCCAGACCTGGGACCTAATGCAAATAATAAAGTGGACCTATAAATTAATTAATTCCCATGTCCACAACCTAGGACAAAATTAATTAATTAATTAAAATTAATTATTTTTCACCACAGAATTAATACAGACCTACCTATTTATTATCACGTTATGAGAACGAGCTGCATTAATTGAGAATCCCCATATTTAAGGTTACCGGACATTCATTAATTAATCGGAGCCTCTAACAAGCTCTAACTACAATTAATTAATATCTTATAATTCCTGAGTAGTACCACTTAATCCTTATCACTCGTGCCTGAACTTAATCAGCCTGCATGACTTTCGCACGATGAATGCTATTGAGCTCCTCAGGGAATGTCCCCATCCTATTACTCGAATATGGTTACCTAATCCCAGTCTCAGGCGGTACTACACGAACTGCTGTTACCCAAGATGTGGATATACGAGCACGTTACTTAGGTTCTCCACCATGGCAAGTCAAAGAAACAGTCAACCCGTGCAAACCCCTGAACCTTCATTAGGGTTTGGACTCAATCAATATCGAGATCTAGTATTTGCTGATGTCAGACAGACGAATACAGCTCACTGCGGTCCATCAATATGCCACCTCTGTGTACCAGCACGTCAAGTAACCAAGACAGATTACTTATTCCGACAATGTCGCAGCCATCCGGATAGACGTATCCTCATACGCTGTCTCGGCTGTGATCAGGTTTATGTCTCACTAGGTCAAGTGATCATACTGTTTTCTGCGATCTACAACACGCCGTATGATCGTCCCTATCGGTGAGACAAGAGGATACCATTGTTCATACATGTAAGATTGTTAACAGATAGGAGAAATAAACCGTTGTATACTCATTATAATAAATGCTTTTAGAATACAAAACGCATCAGGGATAGGCCGTCACGACCTTGATTGGGTTAGCTTCCGGCCGAGTTGATCAAGGCTAGGGCTAGCTTCTCTAAGGCGGTATACCCGGATTCCGGATCTAGTAGAGCTTTACTAGCGTAATGCACTGGGTGTTAGATTGTTCCGATCTCTTTTACGAGGACCGACCCGACAACCTTCTCCAAGACTGAAATGTATAATAGGAGGACTTTTTTGTCTTCAGGCTTCGCTAACACCGGCGGACTGGTAAGGTAGTGCTTCAGTTCTTCCAAGGCCTTTGCACACTTGTCGGTCCACTCAAACTCCTTCCCTTTTCACATGGTCTAGAGGAAAGCCTAGGTCTTCTCAGAATATTTGGCTACAAAGCTGCTCAGGTCTGCAAGCTTGCCGGTAAGCTTATGAATTTCCTTAAGGTTCCTCGAATGGGGTAGTTAGTGGATCACATTGATCTGCTTGGGATTAGATTTGAATCCTCTTTTAGTCACCATAAATCCAAGGAGCTTGTCGGAGGACACTCCAAACGCACACTTGGTTGGGTTAAGTTTCATATTATATCTTTCGAGGACCTCAAAGGCCTCACGTAGGTGCACTATGTGGTTCTCTGCCTTGAGGGTCTTGACCATCATGTCATCGATATATACTTCCATTGTTCGTCCGATGAGATGTTCAAACATATTGTATACCAGTCTTGGGTAGGTAGATCCTTCATTCTTGTAGCCAAATGACATCACTTTGTAGCAATAGATCCATTTATTGGTTATGAATGTTGTTTTCTCCTAGTCCGTGGGGTGCCTTTGGATCTGGTTATATCAAGAAAATGCATCCATAAAAGTAAGTAGATCGTGCCCGACAATTGCATTGACTATGTTATCAATGTGAGGTATCGAATAAGGGTCCTTGGGACACGTTTTATTTAGGTATGTGAAGTCTATACCGACGCGGTTCTTTCCACTCTTTTTCTTCACAACCATGATGTTAGCTAGCCAGGTAGAGTACTTCACTTCACGCACTGATCCGATGCTCATGAGTTTAATAATTTCTTTGTTAATAGCTTGTTCTTCTCAGCGTGAACTTACATCATTCCTATTGCACGGGCATTTTGTGTGGGTCTACCTGTAAGTTGTGGGTCATCACCACTGTTGGGAAATCTGTCCAAGTTTTCCTTTCCCA
>JAPKLW010001432.1:27456-56346 GCA_026898455.1 Plectranthus barbatus
TGGTTAACCAGCAAGTGCAAGAAAACGATTAACTTAATATTATTTCCTCTGCGTATCGTTTAAACTCTGATAAACCGGGACCAACAACCACCAAGTCAATGCCAGTTATATCACGGTACGACCAGGCGAACATGTTTCACTTGGACCTTAAGAACTGTAGTAGTTCCACGTGGCGTTCTGGGTCTAGTTCCACCCTCACAAACATCGTCTTGGCGGGGTCCTGTTCATCCAAGCCGACCTCTTCGAGGTCTTTTGGGGTTGTAGACTTTCCTGGTTCCTCAATGGTGTTGATTGCCTTGAGGTTTGTGTAGTAACATTCTCTTAAGGCCATTTGTTCGCCATGGATAGTATGGATCCCCTATCCATCTTGTTAGGAACTTCACCACGTAGTGGTATGTTGATGGGATGGCCTGGAGCTCATACAACCATGGTCTTCCCATGATCACATTGTACGTCAAGGGTGCGTCCACCACTTAAAAGGTCTGGTCTAGATTCTCACCTCCACAGTACACCGAGAGGCAAACATCTCCCTGCGTGTTCCTCTTCTCTCCGTTGAACCCTATTAATTGGGTTATGTTTCCTAATAACTTAGATTCAGGAATGCCCATTTTTTTGAATGCTTGGAAAAATAGCACATTTGCGGAGCTTCCGTTATCCACAAAGATCCGGCAGATGCGACAATTGGAAATTGGGAGGAAGATCACCATCGCAATGTGGTTCGTGTGATGGATCTCGGGGGACTCCTCACTTGTGAATTTAATCACTTTGTGTTCTGGAATTTATGTGGTATGTTATCAGTATTCCTGCCAGCGCGGCATGCCTTTTTGGTCAAGCTCGATTTATACTATTAACCTCCGAGCCTCCCGTGATATAGTGCACCATTGTTCCGTTATCGGGGAAGTTGGTTCTGGCTTGTCGTCCTCTTTTTTCTTATTGGGAGTATTCTTCCCATGGGTCCAAGTCTTCTTTCCTTTAGGGGAGAGGTATTCTATGAGCATTCCCTTCTTCTGCAGTTCGAGGACCTCGATCCTAAGAGCTCGACACTCCTTTGTTTGATGCCCATGGTCGTTGTGGAACTCACAAACTTTTTTGAGTCTCGCGCAGCAGGTCCGAAGGTTCTCGGTATTTGTTTCAATACATTATTCACCAGGTCCAAAGGTTCGATAGTTAGCATGTAATTAGGTACACAAGGGGTGTTGGCTCGTGCTGGCCGGGTATAAGGATACGGTCTGGTCTCTTTTCTGTCACGAGGGTCATGACTGTCTTCACTTCTCGTTCAGCCCATAACTTTGAGAGCGTTCCTCCCGAATACTCGATATGGTTAGTCTTCCTCCCACTTGATACGAGCCCCAACCTCGTTGAGGGCATCATCCAGCGTTTGACAAGGATACAGGGTCAATTCCTTGTATAGGTTGGAATCTACGCCCAGACCCTTCCGAAAAGCCCCGATTGTAGTGGACTTCGGAAAGTTTGGAATGTTGACTAGTTCCTTGTTGAAGCATTCGACATACAAGCATAAGGTTTCCCTCAATTTTTGGATGATGGCGTAGATCTTGTCAGGATGATTTTCCGAATTCTGACAACTAGCATACTGGTATCGGAAGAGTTTGTGCAGTTCTGCGAATGTGGATATAGATCTACGAGGAAATCTCACGAACCATTCTAAGGTGGGTCTCGTCAGACTGGACCAAAAGTTCTTGCAAATGCATGCTTCCCGTGATGGGTTTTGTATACTGAAAGCATTTATTATAATGAGTATACAACGGTTTATTTCTCCTATCTGTTAACAATTGTACATGTATGAACAATGGTATCCTCTTGTCTCACTGATAGGGACAATCATACGGCGTGTTGTAGATCGCAGAAGACAGTATGATCACTTGACCTAGTGAGACATAAACCTGATCACAGTCGAGACAGCGTATGAGGATACGTCTGTCCGGATGGTTGCGGCATTGTCGGAATAAGTAGTCTGTCTTGGTTACTTGACATGCTGGTACGCAGAGGTGGCGTATTGATGGACCACAGTGAGATGTATTCGTCTGTCTGGCATCAGCGAATACAAGATCTCGTTATATTGATTGAGTCCAAACCCAAACGAAGGTTAAAGGGTTTGCACGGGTTGACTGTTTCTTTGACTTGCCATGGTGGAGAGCCTAAGTAACGTGCTCGTATATCCGCATCTTGGGTAACAGCAGTTCGTGTAGTACCGCCTGAGACTGGGTTTAGGTAACCATATCCGAGTAATAGGATGGGGACATTCCCTGAGGAGCTCAATAACATTCATCGTGCCAAAGTCCTGCAGGCTGATTAAGTTCAGGCACGAGTGATAAGGTTTGAGTGGTACTACTCAGGAATAATAAGATATTAATTAATTGTAGTTAGAGCTTGTTTGAGGCTCCGATTAATTAATGGATGTTCGGTAACCTTAAATATGGGGATTCTCAATTAATGCAACCTGTTCTCATAACGTGGTAATAAAGGGGTAGGTCAGTATTAATTCTGTGGTGAAAAAGAATTAATATTAATTAATTAATTGTGTCCTGGGTTGTGGACATGGGAATTAATTAATTTATAGGCCCACTTTATTATTTGCATTAGGTCCCAGGTCTGGCCCAAATAAGTGTGCTGAATTGAGCCCAGGAGCCCACTAGGGTTTTACAACCCTAGGTCTATAAATAGACCTCTCACTCTCTGAAACCCTAGCCACTTCATAACACAATTTGAAAAACCCTAGATCTAAGAGAGTGAGAGAGAGGCGCCGACTTCAGAGGGAGAGAGGAGGAGAATTTTGATTCTGGTCCTGCTCAAGCCACAGATCTACGGAGTCCTCACCAGTAGTAGATCTGACCAGCACCGGGATACAGATCTGAAGATCTAATCTGGAGAACAGATTTCTTTCTTTCTTCCCTTTTGTTTTCGATTTTAATCTAGAAGTTAGATCTCTAATTTTTGTTTCCGAAAATCGGATTGCGTGGTTGATTTCAAATTGGAAATTCAAACGCAAAAGATCGTTTCAGACACGACGGAATAACGGTAATTCCTCAATCCACGATATGTATTAAATTCATAGGAGCATGCTAGGATTTAGTGAATTTTAATTATGAGCAATATCCATAAATCGATCCGGTTCAGTTTGGTTTTGGTGATTCGGTTTACGGTAAAACCCTACAATTGGTATCAGAGCCAGGTTCTGATTTATGGTTCTATTGTTCATAATTAAATTCGATATGCATGTATGAATTTATTATTTTGTGGATGCTGGTTTTTGTTCAGCCCGCGGTGGTTTATCCGTGTAGGGCTGAATTGTTTTTGTAAAATCACGAGAAAATCTGTGATTAGTGTAGATTTGAAAAATTGTAATAGAATAGATTTCTGTATTTTTTCAAATTATGTAATTGGACGGGTCGAGGACGAAGAACAAAGACGGGGCCGACAAAGGGCGGTGCACGGCGGCGGCAGGAGGCCGCGCGCGCGTGCAGCCGCGGGCAACGGCTGCACGAAATGGCAGGGCGCGCGCTGCGCGCGCGAGCAGCGGCAGGGTCGCACGCGAGGCTGGGACGAGCGCCCGGCGGCACAGGGCGGCGCTGGGTCCAGCGGCGGGCGGCTGGTCGCCGGCGGCTGCGGTCGTCGTTGGCTGCTGTCCTGTCGTGGTGGCTCGTGTTTTTAGTAGTTTGTGCAATCCTGTGTAAACCCTAGGGTTTGCATTAGGGTTAGGGCAAATCATCAAATCACAAAGGCCTAAATCCCAAAAGATTTGGTGTATCTAGATTTGAAGGCCCTTGATGATTTGGAAGATTTGAAAAATATTTGAATTTTTTCAAAATTAGATTCAAATTTCAAATTGTAATAAATAGATTTTTTTCTATTTTTGGGGCCACGAGGAATTTTTTGTTTGCCTTAATTGTCCTCGTATGATATGTGATTTATTTATGTGCGCCATTAAGCATGTGTAGATAATAGGAAAAGCATGATTCATCGCTTTTATTATTTACAGTTTTTCAAGCATGCTTGTGTGATTAATTTCTTTTGTTGGATTATATTTTGGGAATTTTTGGGCTTGTTTAATTACATGCAAAAATTTGGAAAATATAATAACAAAAAAATTATATGTGCGCATATAAGAAACCTTTTACAAGAAAAATACTAAGCAGATTTTTTAATTAAAATCAATAGACCTCCACAAAGCGGTCCTAGGCTGTAAGTGTATCTCTCGTTCTAGTAAACGTCTACGAGTGTAGCATGCTAGTTCCTAGAGGTGCATGGGTACGGTTGTTGGGATTTCTGGACAAACAATTTAAATCATGTGAATAGTGGGAGGGCTTTGCGTAAACGTTTACGAGTGTAGCTTGCGTAGACCTCTTTCACAAGTATTCTAGGATTGATTTAAATTATAGATAACAAAAGCTTAAAGGGCTGTGTGGTATGGTTACGTGCCATGCTAAACTGTCTCTTTTGGCCAGAGTTAATTTGTGGTTAATTGCTTAGAAGCATCTTAGAATATAATGCAAGAATTGCATCCCTGTTCTTGAGAGATGACTTGGTCTAAGGTTTTCACTAATTATTAATTTCTAGTGTCAAAAGCATCCTGACATGGTAGTGAAATTAAATGGATTTGGGCTTAAAACCCGCAGTTCTGGTTGAGGGTGACATCGTAAACGTCTACGAGTGTAGCTTGCGGTGGGAACTCTTGGGCAATTAGTGGAAAACATTTGTATTTGATTTATTAAAAGGTTTTCAATGCATTTGTTTTCAAAGTTCAACATGTATGATCTTATTTAAGATTCTTTATTGTTTCAGATATGTCTATGTCTACTGTCGATCATATACTTGCTCTCAATCCTCTAACTGGTCCGAGCTTCCATGAATGGAGATACTGCATTGAGTATATCCTCCTGACTAAACAACATGTGTTTGTTCTTACTATGATGCCACTTGCCCCGGGTTACCATAAAGTCTCTAGACGTGAGAAAGAGTACTATGACAGATGGGTGGCGTCTGAGGATTTTACTTACAAGTTAACCTCAGATAACCTGTCTAGAGAACTCAAGCTCAAGTACATGGGCTATTGTAGCTCTGTTGCGATCTGGATGGACTTAGTGGCCACGTTTGGTGAAGTGGAACGAATTATCAACTATGATCTCGTAAAAGACCTAGTCTGTAAGAGAATGGTTGATGGCAGTTCGGTGACACTACATGTGATGATGATGGATAACACCATGAGACGATTCACACGTAGAGGTGGATGTATATCAGACCGGGCTAAGATTGATATAATCCTGAACTCCTTACCACTTTAATTCTATGACTTCAAGATGGATGTAGCTAAGAGAAGTGAGTACTCCTTCAAAGAGTTGTTCACTGATCTCATAGTAGGACAGTCCTTCGTACCTTCATGGGAGTCTGAGTTATCAGATCTTGAGCACAACTTGGGCACATTGAAAGATGTGGTTCATATTGTGTGCAAGAACATGATTGATCGCAGATCACGTGAGAGGAGGTCAAATGAAATGAAGAGGGTTGGTGTCACTTCAAGTGAGAAGGCATGCATAAGCAAAGGACAAGGTACGTCATTTGCATTTGTAACGGAAACATGTTTAGCATCGGTTTCTACTCATTCGTGGGTAGTGGATACTGGAGCTACTGATCATGTTTGTTACATTTTGCAGGGGTTCACACCAAGGAGGGTGCTGAAGAATGACGAGGTTACCATCTCGATGGGGAACGCAACACAAGTGAGTGCAACTGCCATTGGAGATTTCACCTTGTACTTTGATGATTCTGTTTTAACTTTGAGAGATGTTTTATACGTGCCGGATTTTCGGCGAAACCTTATTTCAGTTTCCAAACTTTATGTTGATGGATATTCAGTTATTTTTTATAGTGGTGTTTCTATCATTGGTAATAATGGTGTTATCTGTCGTGGAATGCTGAATAATTCTCTCTATGTTGTTAACTATAGTCATAAGTCTTCCGCAAGTATTGCATGTAATTCATCCGTAATTGATAATCCTAGGAAGAGAAAACTTACTTCTTCTGATGAGGATCTTACATATCTCTGGCACATGAGACTGAGTCACATCAGCTTGAGGCGGATTCAAAGACTTGCAGATGATGGCACATTGGACCTAGTCCGGGCTGTACCTTATCAAGTCTGCGAATCCTGCATCGAGGGCAAGATGTCAACTAGGCCTTCCAAGGCTAGTCAGTCTCGAGCAGAGGAAGTGTTGGAATTGATCCATTCTGACTTATGTGGACCGATGTCCACACAGGCTTGTGGAGGGTACGAGTACTTCGTCACTTTCATTGACGACTACTCAAGGTATGGATACATTTACCTGCTTCGCTACAAGTCTGAATGCTTTGATAAATTCAAAGAGTTCAAGGCTGAAGTAGAAAAGAAGGTCGGGAAAACTATCAAGTCGCTGCGATCTGACCGCGGAGGCGAATACCTCTGTAACGAGTTCCTGCAATATTTGTCAGAAAATGGGATTACATCCCAGTGGACTGCACCGGGTACTCCCCAGCAAAACGTTGTAGCTGAAAGAAGAAATATGACTCTTCTAGAGATGGTAAGATCAATGATGAGTTATGCAAACTTACCAATTTCGTTTTGGGGCTACGCATTGGAAACAGCAGCTTACGTGCTTAATGTGGTGCCTTCTAAATCAGTTCCTAAAACGCCTTCTGTTGTGTTTTATAGTGATACTACAGGACTAATGTGCAAGTATACACAAATCACAAGTAATATAGTCAAGTGAGACCAGATTTCGAACCCAAGGGAGTGGGTTTCTAAATCGTGCACTATGAATTGTTTGTAATTAGAAAAGGGGTGTTGTCTAAATCCTAATCAAAACATAAAGTATGCAATAATTATGACTCCAAACAAAGCTAAAATCAACAGTACTTCTTCACTCCACAAAATAAGCATAAGTGTTATGACTGGTGTCACGAATACTGGAAAACACACTCAGGTTATGGAATACAACGCACCACAGCTATCCTGTATGCTAGAGTTTATGTGTCGCAATTCCCTGAACCTTAGAACTTTTCCTAATTCTGCCTAGCGAACTGTCGTCCTACTAGATCTACACCTTTTCACTAGGATTCATATGTCTATGCCTCTCTCAGTGATTGGATGATGGCGGTATGAAGCTAAGCTCGATTAAGTTGCATTTTCTCATATGTCTATGAAATCAACACAATTATCTAAAATCCCCTCGGCCTATTTCACCTTTCGGTCTCCATAGGTGATGGGTTTCCATTCACTGTCGTGCTCAAGAAACGGTTGAAAACAGGATTAAAGATAAGTTCAGTCATGCGAAACTCGATTCTAACATATATTTAAGCAAATGGTACTTTGTTCCACAACCCAAGTGTAAATGAAATTAGCTCATACTCGGAAATGAAAGGATTAAGAACATGAGATCATTCATCATCAAAAATACAACTAGAAGGATTAAAGCAAACTATATGATGATCCCTTTTTGCTCCGATAACTTCCTTCCCAAGCTGAATTGCCAAACCCCTGGTTGTCTCCTTCAATTCGTGTGTGTCTCCCTCGTGTTCTCTCTTTTGGTTAATATCCCTTCACAATTTTCAACAACCGTCGATCTTCTCTCCCTCCCTTGGATGTGTCCACGTGTTAAGAGGTCGCTATTTCGTCCAAACAGGGGATCAGCTTCCTTTTTCGCCACCTGTCCTTCCAGCAGACAAGATCAGCAAGGACCTTTATCCTTGTCTCAAAGTGGTCCCGGAGAGAGAAGGTCTTCAGTCTTCTTGTTCATGCATATCCTATGCTCAAGCATGGCTCCCAACGGTATGCGGCAAGTAAGCTCCAGCATTCCGAACCTGGTCAAAACTGCCCAAAAGCTTGCAAAAACTTATTAATACTTGCATAATATAAAATACCATGACTTCGTTACAAATAAACGTAAATAAGAAAAAAGGACTTTGATTGCCAAGCATCTTATTCAAAACAACATCTAAAGTTCAGGGAAAAGGATCAAAAGATAACTCTAAATGAGACTTATCACCCCCCCCCCCCCAAAATTTGGCTGTCCTCAAGCGACAAAAACAAACTAAATTAAAATAGAATTTGCAAGTAATAAGCTAGAATAGTTCATTTCCTTCTTATGAAGCCCTCCGCAAAAATTAAGAAGAAAGCATGAGTAGTGGTTCTCTCGATTGCTCAACTTCAGTCCTCGTCCTTTACAAAGTTTAACAATATACAATCATCTAACCTTTCAATCCAAAGTTCACAAAAGAAAGAAAATCAAATTTTAAGATAACCAAAACTCAGCTGAGCTTAACTTTAACTACTTATTCAAGACTCAATGCTCATCAATGCCATATTTCTTTTCCTACCCATTCATCCTCTCTTGTTCTCCATTATTAGGCTTTGCATCCTTCCTAGATCAAAAGGACTTTAAAGCTTCTAATGTTTAGGCCAAGATTCAAGGTGAGAAAATTTTGGAAAGAGTGACTCAAGTTTAGAGGTGTTGCCCTTCTTGTTCTACTATTGGACTTATTTCATCATCACGTTTTTTTTTTCAGCTCGACACGAGCTTGATTTTTTCATACAAACTTTATTTAGGACACTCATATTTATTTGCGCCCATATATTACTTTTTTTTTTCAGGCTTCAGGCTTGCCCCGCCTTTTTCTCTCTTCTTTTTTTTTTCAGGCCAAACTGCCTACAATATTTTTTATTTTCTAAGGGTAAAAGGTCTAAGACTAACACTTCGAAGAGAAGTGGTACCCCCCCCCCCCCAAACTTTGAACAAAACATTGTCCTCAATGTTATAATAGAACTAAGTCGGAGCAACACTCTAAACTAGGACGTGTTTGGGTTTTGGCTAAACATGAAGTAGGTAAGAACAAAGAAAAGGCTCATGCTCAAATAATAGGTGCAAAGGGATATGTAATCAAAGCAAATGAATCTTCTGAAGGCACAAAGAACAAGCAAGTTGCCTTAATCATCTCTAAGTAGTACGCTCAGACCTAATTCACGTCGACCAAGATTGAACTTAGGGTAGATGACACTTCACAATTTGAAATTCAAGATGTAGTACCAGCTAAGCTCAAGCTTATGTCTAGCATATCAAGTTTATTCAAAAACAGTGTTGAATTTAAACTCTGATTTGCAGATCATGATATTATGTACAAAGTTAAACAACGGAAGGAAACGAGGATTGACTCTCAGCAATCTTAATTACAACCACACATGCATAAGGGAGAATGAGTAAAATTGAGACATCATCGGGCACAAAGGAGAATAAACTACTAAACTTAGAACATATTATTATAATAACCAAAAGAACAGTCATGCTTTAACATGGGACAAGCATGAAAGTTCTGAAACCTATTCATCAAACTAACATCCATAACTTAAAAGCAGAAATAACCTAAACAAACATAATTTAAAAATGTTTTTGCAAAATAAGGATAAAGTTTAGAGGGGACCCTGTTCATCATGCGGAACTACCAGCAGCTTTCATCTTCTTTCCACGACTCTTCCTTTTCATCAGCCGGCTAGTGTGTGCCTTGATCTTCAGCAATACCTTCTGCATCATCCGAAATCCCTTCAGCAGCTTCACCTGCTTCGCCTTGATCACAGGCAACTCCTTCTGCAAAGCCTCCATCGCATCACCGTCCGCAGCAGATGTTTCTCCTTGAGCACGAGCTTGGGCTTGAGCGTGCCTCTTTGTCAGATAAGGAATATTGAAGTAGCTCTTGGCAATACTCCTCGGCTCATCAGAGTGAAAAGGAACTCCTGCACCCTTGCAGAGTTCAGAAATCAGCGAAGGACAAAAGAGTGCCCCGCTTTCTTTGAAGCTTGATCTGCGATGGAATCGATGATGAAGGGTGCGATGTCTATTATATCGCCTTTCACAATAGCAACCACCATGAGGATTCTGTCTTGCCCCACCAGAGTGTTGTGGGTTGTTGAACTAATCCAGTTCCGCAGGAAGTGGATCCAGGTGTTGGCCTCAGTTGTGAGAAAGCTAGCCAACGTAGACAGGTTGTCCTTGGTCTCATTCAAATCAACATCCAAATTGAATTAGAACATCATACCTCTCAATTGCAACAATACAAAGTTGAAATCAAATACATCCATTACAATTGACAAGTATAGATTGGAATCTTCCCCAATTGGATTTGTATGTCTTGATCTACCCCCTTGGATCTTCAATTCTCCTCCAAGGTTTGATGAATTTAGCTCCTTGCTACTCTAGGATTGAGATAAAATCGTGATGGAAATTGGAATCTAGGGAAATTCCTAACTAGATCTAATGAAAAATGACGAAAAACTCTCCAAATAACTGAATTTCCCCCTTTTATAGGCAAGCAAACAGGGCCTCGGATCGCCCGGTCAAAGTATGGCTCGCCCGGTCGAAGCTGGAAACTGCCAAAATGTTGGAAAACCAGTCCAGGCTCGCCCGGTCGAAGTGGCTCGCCCGTGCCACCTGTCTGTTGGCTTGGCTCGGCCGGTCGAGCCCTCTGTCCGGCCTCGCTCGGCCGGTCCTGCTCTGCTCGACCGGTCGAGCTCTCTGTCCAGCTTGGCTCGGCCGGTCCTGCTCCACTCGGCCGGTCGATGCCTCCAAACTCCGAACACGTGCGGTTTTCCTCTAAAACTCCACCAAAAATGCTCGTTTATGCCCAAAACCTATCCTACAACATTTAAAACACAAAAACACGAAAACACAACCAAAATACGACAAAAACATATGATACGGGAGTAAAATAGCCACAAACAAGCATGCGCACACATCGAAATATGGGTCATTTTACGCACATATCAATCAGCATGACCCGCGAAACACGACCTAAGCACACACGACCACAAGGTCCAGTAAGCCCAACAAGCAAACAAAAATGAGGGCCCTACATGAGTTCCCCACGGGGACGTACAAAGTGTTGTTACATGAGATCGTAGCTCCCATAAAGCGGGACATCTTACGGGATGTCCCTCCTCCTATCTCGTGGTTCCGGACCCACGACTCGAACCCGCAAGATAACTCCACAGAACTACTTGCATTCCCTTGTAGGAGTCCACAAGCAGGCCCCTACACCTGTCGAACTCACCCACGTGGAGATTGACCTTCTACTAGAGATAAGGGCCTCACGAAGACCACTCGAAGGCTCCTGATGCCTCCTTACGAGGAGCTCAGAACTTCGGCACTTTGAGAACTCGCATTGCGACAGGCTCGATCCTTAAAATGGTTCGACCTTGGGGTCTCCCTAGCGATCAACCCCAAGCTCGAAGGGGCTATTTTTGGGCCCAAAGCTGATTGTGCTAAATTAGGTCAAGCCCAATACGATTGATGACAACCAAGACGCAAAATCCCACCATTGGAAAAAGGTCTTGGCCCAAAGGTCACACACAGCCCCCAGCATGTCGCTCACACCAAGGACTAAAAGCAAGGCCAAGTCCCGAAGTACACGACCCAGAACCACGGAACTATGGTTCACAACCTACCTGGAAGATTGGAAAGGAAAGTACCAGGCTACACATTGCCCCTGAAGGAATCGAAACTACACTGGGTTCCTTGCATCGCCTACTGGGGAGAAGCCAAACGGATAAAGATCCAATTACGGATAATCCGGAGGACCATTGGGCAACCCTAGCCCAACAACCTTCGAAAAGGACGCAGCCACCAGCCTCCAGTAACAACTTCCGAAGAAATATGAACTACCTCTGAGTTCACTACACAACCCACTGGGGAAAGGTCAAATAGGTAAGGGTCAGGCCGGAGATAATTCGTAAGACTGTTGAGGTACCCTAGCTGAACAACCTCCGAAAAGAACGCAGCTGCCAACTTTCAACTACGACCTCCGAGAAAATCAAAACTACCTCCTGAATCTTCTAGAGTTGTTACGGCTCCTCTTGAACTATAAAAGAGGAGCCAGTAGGTCATTTTGAGCACGATTTTCCCTTATTAACACTTGTACTCTGCATATTTCAAGATTCACGCTTCATTCTTCATAACATAATTACATTATTTCATTGTTCTTCAGTTATTTTTCTCTTATAAAATTTCTCTTATATTTTATAAGTTCCAAGGGTTCCTATTTCATCACAAATCGAACCTCAACACTTAATTTTTCATTTTTTTATATTCTAATCTCAACCATCATGCTTAATTGCTTTATAAATCATATTTAATTGATTAAACATAATCTATAAATTAAGTAAACACAAACAAAAATTATGCTTAATATTTTCATCATTGATACTTTAATCTTTTTGAACACTTACCATCTTCCGCTAATGCGCTTTTCAAAACAATAAAAAGTTGTGTTATACCATTTCACTATTCAAAATCTATTATAATATACTTATAAATAGTGTGTGCGATTTGTTATGGGATAATATAAGCCCATAACATACAAAAAGTATTCCCAACTCCTATCCGTTTGTAGTTAAATGCTTTATTTGTAATCAATTGATAATAAATTCGAATAATATTAGAACACTCCTTTGCTATTAAACATTTTGTCCCAATTTTCTTTTAAACAAAGGCAAAAGCTAAAGGAATCAAGTAGAAGACAAGCCCAAAAAAAAAAATAAAGTATCAGGTTAGGCACGCCTAAACAGTTTAGGTGGGTTTTATCCATTAACCCAAGTTAAACTAATCTAATATACTCTAATTGGAAATTAATAAACTTCATTTGAGATGGGTGAACCCATTTAGATATGTATAAAACCCGCCTAAACCGTTTAGACGTGCCTAACGTAAGTTTTTCCAAAAAAATAAATAAAAAACAATCAGTCCTAGAGCCTAAAACCCTTACTTTGAACAGGAATCACCTTGGAGTTCGAAGAATTTTCGTGAACTCTCTTGATGGACTACCTCAAAAATGCGTATGAAAATTATGGAATCCTAACATTAAGGGAAATTCATACTAAAAATTTTAATCATGGAATTGTTTTGATAAACGAGACAATGTCCATGAGGTTCATTCATCCCACACAACCCTATTCTCAACTATTTTGTTTATTACAAATATATCTTCGAGTTTTTTCATTCTTGAGCTTTTTTATATTCGATCATGGATTATTTGTCATTTGTTTATTATACTTCCGAAATGGTTAGAAAATATTCATGTCACGACAGGATGTTGAAGCCTTTACGAATATAATCAAATGAGATTGTGGCTTTCCAACACTAATATTCTTATCAAAGGAATGAGGGGCCACTAATAATTTAAATAAATCAACAAGTGAGAGTCAATCCACCCATGGGAGTTGGTTATGAATAAGTAATTTAATGAAAATATGATATGAGAAGCTATTTTCGATTCATAATTTAATTAACAAACATGTATTGATTGTGAATCTTTTGTGTTTTGCGTTTCTTAATTGTCAATTCCGTGAGCATAACTAAAGTTCGGGTTAGATCTTGCAACCTTCTAAATGAACCAGAATTCAGTTTTTTTTTTTTTTCCTTTTAACAATTCCATTTTCTAGGCGAAGGTGATGTTCAGCAATTATTTAATTTATTTCTTTGAAATCTAAGTATACTACTCGAACCCATGAACAACTAGTCATAGAAACGGCACTTAAGTGTCAACTAGTCATAGATACGGCACTTAACTACTACACTGTACAATTATAATACTCCATTCGTCCCGCCAGATTAATTTTATTTTCCATTTTCGTCTGTCCCGCCAGATTAATCTCATTTCCTAAAATGGAAAAAAATCTCATTACATCAATAAAATATTAATTTCACTACACTCACAAACATTGTTTACTATGCCGAAACCAAAGGGAACTAATGTAATGGGACGAATGGAGTATATGTATCACAAACAGAGAACCCTAAGGAAATAGAGCCAAACACAACAGCATAGAGTGTGATAGCTCAATAGACCAGATTCTTCAACCAAAAAAGCAATTTATACACGTATGGTAAGTCAGGTCACAAAACCTTACATGGCATCACCTACAACCTTGGTGTAGGATCACACTTCCAATATCGACTTTGATTAGCCACATAAAATTATACACAAGTAACACAAATAATACATGACAACTCAAAAACAGGAAAGGGCTTGACAATAACAAAGCATAAATCATCAAACAAAAGGAAGTTACCCAGTTGAGAGGAAGATCAAGAGTCTAATACGCCAACATGGAAAACAAGTTGGACCGTTCTCGATTTTCTGGTGATGTATCTAAAAAGAAAGTAGAGTTCTAATTCTTGTCCAAACCAGGGAATACTATTCGCTAACCAACTCATGATCACATCAGTCACAGTCTGTCTTTGGTATTGGAATGTAACCTATGGTTGAATCATGTTGAACTGAAACCTGGATAGCTGCTGCGGGATCGTAGATATAACAGGTCCATATCTCTGTCAATGATCAACAAAGAGCTATATCAGGATCATAGAAAGAATAGATAAAGATGAAAAGGGCTGAGGTAAGAGAAACAGTAATATTTAAGAACTCCAAGTCCAAGGGATATGCAATGAAAACAAATTCAGGAAATTTGAGCTAGAATATAACTCCATTTCAAAAATATTCCAACATGCTCTGTCAATATATGCATGCTACTCCAAAGCTGAAACTAGCAACAATGTAAATATTTCACAGATGAAACAAAGGGCACCAAGAAGAAGGTGCAGTCGATGGGGACTACATGTATATGCACACAGCTACACACACAAATGTATAAACTGGACCTACTGAATCTTTCACACACCTGAACATTGTCATATAACTCAAACAATGGAACAGCAAGAAGTTTCAAGTTTTTAGGCACAGCAAAATATTCTCGCTCGGACAGGTGAACGAGGAAGAGTTTCTTACACTCCTGCATTGGCAAAAATCAGTAATCAGTATAATTCCGTGACAAATGAGTGACATGTTCTTCTGGTGCCACTGTGATTTTACCTTTGGCTTTGTTATATGTGGAGGGCAGTAAGGATACATGATTGTTTCAAAGTTTGGCCTCCACCAGATTGCCACACACTCACCAATCTGAAGATATTTGCATTTCACTCATAAGAATATAAACAGCAATAAATTACAATTAAAAGATATTGATATGCAAATAATGATCAAGGCTTCTATCAAAGTATATACATAGAAAATCAGGTTACTTGAGACAAATCTCAGATTTTTCTTAAGACAATTATACCGATAAATAAACTACAAGACGTGGCATGCATCTCATACCATTATGTTGCACGCATCTCAGAGCCTGAGATGCATAAACATATAAGAGAATGTTTGAACTATAACAAAGTTTTCAAAACAGGATCAGGATTTTTCTACCTTAATATGATGAGTGTCATTTAAAAATTACCTGCCAATCTGGCTGTAAAGGTGAATTAGCAGCCAGTTTGCTAGAGAGCTTCCGCTTCAAACCATCAATTTCTGTAGAGTTGAATCAAGGGGAAAAGGCTAAAATATCAGATTCAATCATTATTCAACCAAGATTTTTTTAGAGAAGTGTCTTATGGTATCTTTCTATGTTTTATTTGTTTAATGGAATTGATGCAAGAAAAGTTTACAGAAACATAACAAATGACGAACAATGCTGAAGCAAAAATCATACCATTCTCTCCTGGCTTCAATCTACCTCCTGGGAGTTTACAAAAAGTATTTCCAATTTGCAAAAGGAGAATATGGGGATGATTGTGTTCTTGCACCTGGAAATTATAAAACAAGTTAACAGATGGGATACTAATAACAACATGTTTGTGAAAACTATACTTGACTGAGCAAGAATTGGGTGACAACAATTAATGAAGTTGACAATCTAATGTAGTTATTGAATCCTCATAGCAGTATAGGAATAACATATCCACTATCATGGATGAATGAAACCCAACTCTACCAAGAGAATCCTTCAGTGCTGCTGTGTATTTATTAGAAACTCAAAATTATGTAAGTCAACTTTTTCTCTTGCACATTCACATACAAATACTGCATTTCACTAAACAACCTTACTCTAATATGTTAACAAAATAGCTCACGAATTCATGTAATTTTAAACAAAATGATCATTGATCACAATTACCAAAAATCACAATTCCGTTATGGAAATGGAGAGAGGAAATATTTTGGGAATTTATCATGCTTTTAGAAGCGCCAATAGGGCTGCTCATCAGGTGGCACAATTCTGTAAAAATATCTCCCACGATATAGTTTGGAGATCTAACTTTCCGGAATGGTTAAACAATGTAACCAGGCTTGATTATGCCTAATCTATGTTATTGGACTTTTTCTCCAAAAAAAAAAAAATTTGATACTGACATGAGTCAAGAAGAAACAGGTAACTCAGTCAGAATCAAATAGGGACATGAAGGAAAAGGGGAAACATTTGATTCCATTTCCAACAAAAATTGAAGGTGAAAAAACACCCTTAAATGCCATTCTACAAGATCAAGATGATCACAGTTTCCTAACATCAAATGTTTACCACTGCCCTTGTTAAGTTTTTCCAACATTAAGAAAATTGCATGTAATGAATTCCGTAGCTGCACTCTAAGCTAAAACTAAGCACATTAGTTTTTCAAAAAAGCATCACACAGATAATCACCTACAAGGACACAAACAATAAGAGAAAATCAATGAAACATGAAACAAGATAACAGACCACCCTGGGACAGCTTTTGACATTAACTTGGGCAAATTAGCTAGGAATGAAAACATTCATAAAGTGGGACGCATATAATAATGAAAAGGGCCAATTATCATTTTGCTCATCATTAAAGGTAAACTGATTTAGGCAAATCACATCAGAGCAAACCATTGTTTCTCTTGACTGCTTTTCATATTAACTTCAGCAATTAGCTATTCATTACGTGGGACACAGAAACTAACGGAAATGGCCAATTAATAGAAGATTATAAAGTTGGCTCAGTATTAAAGGCAGATTGTTTTAGGCATCATACCAGAGCAAACCAGTGTTTAACTATAACTTAACTCAATGTGAAGATACAACAACCAATCTAATGTATTTGAAGAAAATTCAAACTAATCTTACATTGACGTCGCCTAAGGGTATGCATGCTGAAAGCATTAGAAAAGACAAATTTGTGATTTCTTAAGAACTCAAGTGCTTGCTTGCACAGAAATTATGCAAAAACAGTAGTTTCAAAGTTAAATAAATGAGTTTTATCCATTCAATTGGATTCTACAAGCTGGTAAACCCTTTACCTTAGTTGGAATTCAGAATGCAATAATATCCGCTTACCATAAAATATGTTAATATATATTCTGTTATTTACTAAACATTGATGCAAGAACACCACACACAAGATGATTTCTGGTCAATAAATCTTGTGCAGTGACAACAAAATCCCACAATTCCTACTCTTCCAAACTCAGCTGCTTAAAACAGTAATTAAAGAAAAACCTGGATTTGTAAAATCTAAATGAAGAAAGAAATTTCCTTCAAGGGCCAAAAATATAGAATCTGGGTATCGATATAAGACAAATTAAGAAATCTATGAGAAAAAAATTGCACACCAGCAAAATACCCTCGACGCTGGTCCTCATTCCTTCCTTCATGTAGCTGCAACTCAAGAAACAAACAAAAAATCCATTAATACCTTCCCGCACACTAGAACCCTAAATCGGATTACTAAATCTGATCTAGGGTTTTATTCAAGCATGCCCCCAAGCAATAATAACGAAAAAAAGCTCCAAAAAAAAAAAAAAAAAAACGAACTTGACTTTCATGCGAGCAAGGCGATCGGCCACAGAGGTGTCTTTCTCCATCTTCGGCTCTTTGGTGCCGAAACTGTAGCTTGAAAGAGGATATGTATTTACTACCGGCGAATTAACCATTTTTTCTCACTGTAATCTGATTATTTGGTGGTTTCCTACAAATTGAACGCGACACAATTTCTGCAGCAGCCGGGATGTGGAATTTTTGAAGAAGCAGTAAAACTCACCGAGTATTTCAATCTATGCGATTATTGCTTAATCTAAGGAGAACAGTTGCGATTATTTTTCAATCTAATTTTGAAGTTATCTGAATATGGAAAATAAAAAATTTTAAAATCCTCAATTTGATATTCTTATAACTCTTGCTTTATTATATTTTAAAATCCTCATTTTTAACATATTTTATATTTTTAATATGAGAAATTCAAATTCATAAAAAAATCTCCCATTTTAAGAAAGTGGGAAACAAGCACATTTATCGCCGAATTCGAGCTAGTTTAATCGCGATTTCTGTTTTATAAATTCATCAATAGTCAATACATTTACATTTTATTTTTTTAATGATATACTCAATTTTTTAAAAAAAAATTTAACGTACATAATTCAATGAAGGGAGTATTCCTTGGTTCCTCGACACTGACAAAATATCATCATCTATAACTCAAAATACTAAATTTAAACAAAAAAAAAAAATGCAATAAGTGTTGCATCAAATAGTAATTCATCTCCATTCAACAACGCTAAAGTCAAACTCAAATATTTTCAGCAACCAATTTCATAAGTTAGAGAAAAAGGAAACTGGTGAGACCAAACAAAGAGATAAAAAAGAATGTGTCAGTCGTACGCCTTCAACGAGCTGACTAGGAAAGAGTCGTTCTTACACAAGGTCAAAAAGTCTACCTACTGTACAGCTCCGTACAGTACTGCAGTGCAGAAAGTAAATTGTGTTAGAACTTCCTATTGGTCAAATATATCTCAATTGGCTAAATCTCTATCTCATCAAAGCTCGTGTCTATTGATGGTCCCGGTTTTTCAAAGTAAGTTTAGTTGCACATCAAAAATTTGATTAATGATGGTACTTGCACCTTATCCAAACTGAGTGTTAGTCTCAACTTGGTTATCAAAGATCAGTATGTGATTTAAGTCCGATTGTCTTTAAGTTTTAAGGAATGTAAGCTGATAAATTGAAAGCAGTAAAAAGACAAAGGATTATAGTGGTTCGGACACCAAAAGGTCCTACGTCCACTCTTCAGACACAAGTCTGGAAATCCACTAAGTGTTGGATCTACAAGGTCCTCTTACGATCTATCGCTTGCTGAAGGATGCCTCATCCTTCAGTCCACAAGCTCTCTCGCCTGGTCCTTTGCTCATCCTTCACTTCGCAGCTCCTCAGAGTGTGGGCACACCACGCAGCCTCCTCATTGTCGGAATAGGGTCTTTAGAGTTCACCCTTAAACTATCAGCTTGGCGGCAAGTACGCCCATAAGAATCAAAGAGATAGATGTACTTGACTGTTATAATCTTTCTTGGAGAGAAAGATTACCAAAGAATAACTCTAGAATAGACTGTTCTGAGTGACACACGATAAACTTGAAAGCCTCGAACATTGAGTTGAAATTTTAGCAGCGTTTCAGCTTGTTCGTTAATAGCAGGTTCGGTTATTGTGAATCTCTGGAAATCTTCGACTATTTATAGATAAAGGAGTGAGATTCAAATCTCTGTAGTCATTAGACACATCAGATTTTTGACCAATTCCATGTTTTCTCACTCTGCGCGGGTAGGTAGGCTTTTCCAAAAAAGTATTGTACCTCTTCCTGCTTTTTCTGACTGCGACAGTGACTGTTCACCTTTTGTTAGAACGGTAGTATGTCAATCTGAGGAATCTTGGACTGGTCAGTCCGAGGAATCAAGACCGAAGTCTTGGGTTTGCAGACTTTAAGGAATCTCCAATCCTTAAAGTATGTACTTGTCAGTCCCATTCCTCAGTTATATTCTTCATGTCTCTTAAGCATCGGACTGGAACTAAGGTTCCATGCTGGAAAGTCCATGATGGCTGACATCATCATTAAGTTGTTTGGTCCCCGGAATGGTAAATTTGGTATCCTGGACTGGTCAGTCCGAGAGTGGTCAGTTCTAATTTGTAGTTCCAAACTCGTCAGTTTCTTTAAGACCCATACTGAGCTCCATTTTGTTCGAGTCTTCTTGCGCATCCAAACTGATTCATCAATCTGTCTTTGAATCAGCTCCAACTTACAACTCGATAAAAAGACCTCATAGGACTTTATATTTTAAGACCATACTGAAACTTATTCTAGAGACTTACTAAGTTGGCTTTTACACTTTGACCCACCAAAACAAAATAAGATAAGGAAATTTCTAATAAATTTCCTAACAATTTCCCCCTTTTTGGTGTGGTCGAAGCTATCAACTACACTATCAAAGATGATCACGATGAGCGACTGATTTTTCGAGTTTTTACAAGTAAAAATCTATCAGACTATAAACTCAATGAAAGTTCCCCCTCAGACTCAGCATACTCTACTTAAAGATCTTCCCTCCCAAACTGGGAAAGATATTGCTCAACTAGAAATATTCAAATTAAGAACAGAGCAAAAATCTTAAGTAAAAACAAAGTATGATGATTACATTAGAAAGTGCAAGTTCAACTAATTAAAAAACGAATCAATGTTGGACAAAAAGGATTTGTCATCAACTGGTCAGTTTTTTCCACTAAAGATGAGATCGATTACAATTACATGAAAACAACTAATAGAGTCTACACATAAAAAATAAAGCATTACAAGAAGATTGAAAGTCAGCTCAATTTCTTCCCAGATCCGGAAAGGCTTGCAAGCTTGGTTATGTCTCCGAGAGAGGCTACCAAATTTGCCATATTGGCCATGTCTGCCTCCAATTTCAGCCTGCTCTCTTCCTCACTCCTCGGTCGCTCCTTCTCAGCTTTCTTTCGCTCTCCATGCTCCTTTCTCCTTAATTCTTCCCCCTCTTTGACCATACCTAAAAAGGTAGTCACGGTACAGGTCACTGTATTCATCTTCTCCTCAATGGTCTTAATCAATGTCTCCTGGGCTAATTCCATTTGAGTGTGGACTTGTTCAGCAACAAGGTCATTGATGTGCACCAAAAGCTGATTAGAATTGACAGGTTCAACTTTAGTGAGGGTCATCGATGTAGAGGCATCAGCCTGATCATCTGCAGTGATAGAAATTGGCCAGTTCACCTCCAATTCTCCTCGAACAATTGGTATAGATGAGGTGAAAGGCACAATTGATAGCTCTCTCCTCCTTTATTCAGAGCTCGAGCATCTGCATCTTTTCTCCTCATTCTCATTAATTCCCATGGATGTGCTGGATCAGGGAGTCTTCGAATTGGGAATAAGCTCAAAGGAGGGAGATCGATTGTCAGCTTCATATCAATGACAGTGTATACCAGCTTATTTCCATGAAGTGTTCGCTTGAACAACAGAAATGGTCCCTTTGTTTTCTTTGGGGGTGGAAGTCCATGAGTACCAATCTCTCGCCTGTAAGCTTTGATCTTTTTCAATCTTTTCTTCACCAGCTTAACAAATAGTTGCATGGATTTTGATTTCCTGCGCTCGATCCAATCATTAGCCTTGATCTCTTCATCTTGCCAGAAAGTAAGCCCTATACGAGCATATAAAATAGCACGATCTTCATGGTTGAGCTAATGAGAGCAGTAATCAAAGATCCTCCACCTTCGGAATTCTTCCAGTAGGCCAGGTGAGTCTGTCAGATATGTGATGTATTTCTTCCTTATCTCCCTATCTACAGTTTTCTCCATAGCTTCTATGATGGCTTGTGAGCAGACAAAAATAGCATCATCATCCTCGGAGAGTTCTGGAAGTGAAGTGAACTAGCTGCGAATTCTCTAGGCATATATTCTTCGATGAGGTAACCTAACCAGAGGAATCAGATACGTAGAGAGCTGAGTTGTGTTCTTCGAGTAGGGTAAAAGGAAATTCTCCCAAGGGTGTCAGGTCTTGATTCGAGCAATAAATTCTGCCCTTGTCTCCATCAACTTCTCCAGCTCCTCCTCCTCCTCCTCCTCCTCATCATCATCATCATCATCAATCTCAACAACATCATCAACCACAACAATAGCGTTTCCTTTCTCCTGGGCTGATGAGATGGTCTCTCCTTGGTCTAATGTGCTCGCCACATCCTGCACAGATGACTTAAATTTTGAAATTAAGTTATGTGGCATGAGCTTAGAGGTCCTTGCAACCCCTTGCACTGCACAGACAACAGTCAACTCCCCCAGAGTCTGAGACTCCGCCAGTTTTGTCGAGGTGGTCGCTCGCTTCTCTTCAGCCTCTGTCTGATCCAGGCAGGCATCCCCTTGCGCAGCCGCCTGCTCTCCTTCAACATACTAATCGATAAGATCAAGTACATCATCAACATCTTTGTGATTAACCTCGGCCAACAATCGATTGAAGGCTTCATTGGTAAGAATATTGAATTGAGTTGCTGGAATATCCCTGATGCTCAGCTTCTTGCCTTTTACGAACTCAAAAATAATCCAACGTCAGTCTCGGTGGTGTGGGCTTTGCCTTTAAGGGTTCTTGAAAGAATTTGTGACATGTCTTGATTTATTACATCAACCTCAGTCTGCATCTTGACATAGGCTTCATCATGAGCTACCTACTCAGCCTCTTGGGCGGCTTGCTCGGTCTTCTTCTTCGCATCTATCTCTGTTTTAACATTCTCGAAAGCCTCATCACATATCGCCAATTTTGCCTCTTGTAGGGTTTTCCCGTGAACCGAATCACCAAAACTAAACTGAACCGGATCGATTTATGGATATTGTGCACAATTAAAATCATAATAAACCCTAGCATGCTCCTATGAATTTAATGCTGAGATTTGTGGATTTAGGGTTTACCGTAATTCTGTCGAGTCTGATCCGATCTTTTGCGTTTGAATTTCCACTTGCAATTCAACCACGCAATTCGATTGTTATCTGCGGAAGTAGAAATTAGATATCTAATTTCTAGAATAAAAATCGAAAATCAAAGAGGAAGAAAGAAATATGTTCTCCAGATTAGATCTTCAGATCTGTATCCCGGTGCTGATCAGATCTACTACTAGTGAGGACTCAGTAGATCTGTGGCTTGAGCAGGACCAGAATTCGAAAATTCTCCTCCTTCCTTCTTCAGATCGGCGCCCACTCTCTCTCTCTCTCTCTAGGTTTAGGGTTTTTCAACTCTGTTACAACTTATGAGAGAGAGCTGTCTATTTATAGACCTAGGGTTGTAAACCCTAGTGGGCTCCTGGGCTCAATTCAACACACTTATTTGGGCCAGACCTGGGACCTAATGCAAATAATAAAGTGGGCCTATAAATTAATTAATTCCCATGTCCATAACCCAGGACAAAATTAATTAATTAATATCATTTCTTTTTCACCACAGAATTAATACTGACCTACCCCTTTATTACCACGTTATGAGAACGGGCTGCATTAATTGAGAATCCCCATATTTAAGGTTACCGGACATCCATTAATTAATCGGAGCCTCTGACAAGCTCTAACTACAATTAATTAATATCTTATAATTCCTGAGTAGTACCACTCAATCCTTATCACTCGTGCCTGAACTTAATCAGCCTGCAGGACTTTGGCACGATGAATGTTATTGAGCTCCTCAGGGAATGTCTCCATCCTATTACTCGGATATGGTTACCTAAACCCAGTCTCAGGCGGTACTACACGAACTGCTGTTACCTAAGATGCGGATATACGAGCACGATACTTAGGCTCTTCACCATGGCAAGTCAAAGCAACAGTCAACCCGTGCAAACCCTGAACCTTCGTTAGGGTTAGGACTCAATCAATATAACGAGATCTTGTATTCGCTGATGTCAGACAGACGAATACGTCTCACTGCGGTCCATCAATACGCCACCTCTGCGTACCAGCATGTCAAGTAACCAAGACAGACTACTTATTCCGACAATGCCACAGCCATCCGAACAGACGTATCCTCATACGATGTCTCAGTTGTGATAAGGTTTATGTCTCACTAAGTCAAGTGATCATACTGTCTTCTGCGATCTACAACACGCCGTATGATCGTCCCTATCGATGAGACAAGAGGATACCATTGTGCATACATGCAAGATTGTTAACAGATAGGAGAAATAAACCGTTGTATACTCATTATGATAAATGCTTTCAGTATACAAAACCCATCACCTCTAAGGTAATTTGCTCAGCTTTCTTCTAGATATGTGCTCGGGCTTGCTCCACCTCCATCGTCTTTTTCCTCTTGGCATTCAGTTTTGCTTCTGCCTCCAGCTCCTCCAGCATTTTCTTCCTCTTAGTCATTATTGCAAGTTGCTCTTCCTTGCTGCCGAGAGCTAGGGTTGGGACTGGGACCTTGATGGTTGCTCCTTTGAAATGATCGCCCGGACCTGGGTTGGGTCCCTTAGTTTGTTGCTTCTTGTGAACAAACTAAGTTGCTTCTTCTTCGGCTTTTGGACTGGAAGCTCAGTTGGTAGCACTATTGCAGTTCTAGTTCGGACACCCGGAGCCTTAATTTCTTCTATCTGTTTGAAGCAGGCCTCTACTTTTGCTTTCTTTGGAAGTCCGGCCCTTTGTTCCTCAGCTAGTTGTTGAGCAACTGCTGGCTCCATCACTCTAAGTACCTCCTCAGGAATTTCATCCTCTAAAATAGGTTGCTCCGGATCCACATTCGTCCGTCCAGTCATTTACCTCGACCTTGTAAGTTGTTGGCTTTTGTTGGGCCTTGGTGGGATGAATCTAATCAGTTCCTAGCAGGGCCTCACCTCTGTCAATCTTGTTTTCTGACATTAGGGTTTCAAGAAGGAGATTAAACTTCAGCCCAAGACTGACGATGTGTGTGAAGATGTGGTCGATCTTCATGTTGATATTACTCTTCACATTCTCTAGAAGACAACCATAAATAAACACTGCCAAATTACCCTTGATCCCATCATCCAGGGCCATCATTGTCGAGTAATTCTTGAGGCCGAGCTCAGAGTGCGAGTCAGTCTCACACCTCAGCATCCTCACAGTGATATTACACACCATTTTGTAAAAATCATCAAATTGGGAGTTCGGGGTTCCAGACACCCATTCTTTCTTTACCTCCTCCTTCGTCCAATTCTGTCAGTGCTTCTTCATGGCAGTGGTGTCTTTCTCCAGATACATTGCCACATTTGGCCCTTTATTCTTCAATGAATACACATTTACCAGTAAGGCGGGGTCCACCTCAATCTTCTGGCCAAATATAGAGGTAACGTAGTGGGATTCGTCCTTGGCAACAGTCGTTCTGTCATAAAACTCTACTACCATGTGATGGGTTTTGTATCCTGAAAGCATTTATTATAATGAGTATACAACGGTTTATTTCTCCTATCTGTTAACAATCTTACATGTATGAACAATGGTATCCTCTTGTCTCACCGATAGGGACGGTCTTACGACGTGTTGTAGATCGCAGAAGACAGTATGATCACTTGACCCAATGAGACATAAACCTGATCACAGCCGAGACAGTGTATGAGGATACGTCTGTCCGGATGGTTGCAGCATTGTCGGAATAAGTAATCTGTCTTGGTACTTGACATGCTGGTACGCAGAGGTGGCATATTGATAGACCGCAGTAAGATGTATTCGTCTGTCGGACATCAGCAAATACAAGATCTCATTATATTGATGGAGTCCAAACCCTAACGAAGGTTCAGGGGTTTGCACGGGTTGACTGTTGTTTTTACTTGCCATGGTGGAGAGCCTAAGTAACGTGCTCGTATATCCGCATCTTCGGTAATAGCAGTTTGTGTAGTACTGCCTGAGACTGGGTTTAGGTAACCATATCCGAGTAATAGGATGGGGACATTCCCTGAGGAGCTCAATAACATTCATCGTGCCAAAGTCCTGCAGGCTGATTAAGTTCAGGCACGAGTGATAAGGATTGAGTGGTACTACTCAAGAATAATAAGATATTAATTAATTGTAGTTAGAGCTTGTCAGAGGCTCCGATTAATTAATGAATGTCCGGTAACCTTAAATATGAGGATTCTCAATTAATGCAGCCCGTTCTCATAACGTGGTAATTAAGGGGTAGGTCAGTATTAATTCTGTGGTGAAAAAGAATTAATATTAATTAATTAATTGTGTCCTGGGTTGTGGACATGAGAATTAATTAATTTATAGGCCCACTTTATTATTTGCATTAGGTCCCAGGTCTGGCCCAAGGAAAGTGTGCTGAATTGAGCCCAAGAGACCACTAGGGTTTACAACCCTAGGTCTATAGATAGACAACTCTCTCTTATAAGTTGTAACACAGTTGAAAAACACTAACCCTAGAGAGAGAGAGAGAGGGGCGCCGATTTTGAGAAGAAAATGAAGGAGAATTTTTGAATTCTGGTCCTGCTTAAAGCACAGATCTGTGGAATCCTCACCAGTAGCAGATCTGAACGCACCGGGAAACAGATCTTAAGATCTAATCTTGAGAACAACAGATTTCTTTTCTCTTTCTTTTTGATTTCGATTTTATTCTAGAAATTAGATTTCTAATTTCTACTTCTGCAGATAAAAATCGAATTGCGTGGTTGAATTCAAGTGGAAGTTCAAAAGCAAAAGATCGGATCAGACACTGCGGAGTTACGGTAATCCCTCAATCCACAAATCTAAGAATTAAATTCATAGGAGCATGCTAGGTTTTATTGTATATTTAATTGTGCACAATATCCATAAATCGATCCGGTTCAAATTGGTTTTGGTGATTCGGTTTACGGTAAAACCCTACAATTGATATCAGAGCCAGGTTTCTGATTTATGGCTCTTTTGTGCATGATTAAATTCGATATGCATGTATGAATTTATTGTTTTTTGTGGATATTGGTTTTTGTTCCTCGTGGCAACACGTGTAATTCAGCTCGTGGTCGTTTATCCGTGTAGGACTGAATTAATTTTGTAAAATCACGAGAAAATCCGTGATTAGTGTAGAATTGAAAATTGTAATAGAATAGATGATTCTGTAATTTTAAGAATTATGTAATTGGACGGGTCGAGGACACGAATGAAGACGAAGCCGATGCGGGGCCGGCAGAGGGCGACGGCAGGCGGCGGACCACAGCGGCAGGCGCGCGGCCGTGTGGCATGTGCGGGGGGACCAGGGCCGCGGGCGTGGTGTGCGCGCTGGGCGCGGGTGCGGCGGCGGTCTGGCGGCGACGACAGCAGTCGGCTGGCGGTGGCGGTGGTCGTCGTCGGCTGCTGCTGTCCTGTCGCGGTGGCTTCTATTTTGGTGGTTTGTGCAATCTTGTGTAAACCCTAGGGTTTGCATTAGGGTTAGGGCAAATCATCAGATCACAAATGCCTAAATCCCAAAAGATTTGATGGTTGAAGATTTGGAGGCCCTTGAAGATTTGAAAAGATTTGGACTTATCCAAATAAGATTCAAATTCAAATTGTAATAGATAGAATTTATTTTTCTAGTTTTGTGGGGCCACGAGGAATTTTTGTTTGCTTTAATTGTCCTCATATGATATGTGATTTATTATGTGCGCTATTTAAGCATGTGTAGATAATAGGAAAAACATGTTTTATCGCTTTTATTATTTACAGCTTTCCAAGCATGCTTATGTGATTAATTTCTTTTGTTGGATTATATTTTGGGAATTTTTGGGCTTGTTTAATTACATGCAAAAATTTGGAAAATGTAATAACAAAGAAATTATATGTGCGCATAAAAGAAACCTTTTAAAAGAAAAATACTAAACAAAATTTTTAATTAAAATCTATAGACCTCCACAAAGCGGTCCTAGGCTGTAAGTGTATCTCTCGTTCTAGTAAACGTCTAGTTCCTAGAGGTTCAAGGGTACGGTTGTTGGGATTTCTAGACAAACAATTTAAATCATGTGAATAGTGGGAGGGTTTTGCGTAAACGTCAACGAGTGTAGCTTGCGTAGATCTCTTTCACAAGTATTCTAGGATTGATTTAAATTATAGATAACAAAAGCTTTAAGGGCTGTGCGGTATGGTTACGTGCCATGCTAAACTGTCTCTTTCGGCCGGAGTTAAATTTGTGGTTAATTGCTGAGAAGCATCTTAGAATATAATGCAATAATTGCATCCCTGTTCTTGAGAGATGGCTTGGTCTAAGGTTTTCACTAATTATTAATTTCTAGTGTCAAAAGCATCCTGACATGGTAGTGAAATTAAATGGATTGGGGCTTAAAACCCGCAGTTCTGGTTGAGGGTAACATCGTAAACGTCTACGAGTGTAGCTTGAGATGGAACTCTTGGGCAATTAGTGGAAAACATTTGTATTTGATTTATTAAAAGTTTTCAATGCATTTGTTTTTGAAGTTCTACATGTATGTTCTTATTTAAGATTCTTTATTGTTTCAGATATGTCTATGTCTACTGTCGATCATTTACTTGCTCTCAATCCTCTAACTGGTCCAAACTTCCATGAGTGGAGATACTGCATTGAGTATATCCTCCTGACTAAGCAACACATGTTTGTTCTTACTATGATGCCACTTGCCCCACGTTACCTTAAAGTCTCTAGACGTGAGAAGGAGTTCTATGATAGATGGGTGGCATCTGAGGATTTTACTTACAAGTTAATCTCAGATAACCTGTCTAGAGAACTTAAGCTCAAGTACATGGGCTATTGTAGCTCTGTTGCGATCTGGATGGACTTAGTGGCCACGTATGGTGAAGTGGAACGAACTATCAACTGTGATCTCGTAAAAGACCTTGTATGTAAGAGAATGGTTGATGGCAGTTCGGTGACACTGCATGTGATGATGATGGATAACACCATGAAACGATTCACACGTAGAGGTGGATGTATATCTGATCGGGCTAAGATCGATATACTCCTGAACTCTTTACCGCTTTCATTCTATGACTTTAAGAAGGATGTAGCTAAGATAAGTGAGTACTCCTTCAAAGAGTTGCTCACTGATCTCATAGCAGAACAGTCCATCGTACCTTCATGGGAGTCCGAGTTATCAGATCTTGAGCACAACTTGTGCACATTGAAAGATGTGGTTCATACTGTGTGCAAGAACATGATTGATCGCAGATCACGTGAGAGGAGGTCAAATGAAATGAAGAGGGTTGGTGTCACTTCAAGTGTTGGGATTATATACTGAAAGCATATATGATTAAGTGTTTTGTACA
>JAPKLW010001432.1:73254-142824 GCA_026898455.1 Plectranthus barbatus
AATATGATGGAATTTTAGATGTGACATAATTTATGGATCTTAAAATATTCTGTGCGCATAAGAACATTTTGAAAGAAAAAGACTAAGCAAGATTTTTTAATTAAAATCAACAAGACCTCCACAATGCGGTCTCTTATTAGAAGTGGGCAGTGAAGTGAGTAGACGTCTACACGACCGTAGCCTGCTTGCTTTATTTGTTCATAAGTTCTAATAGATGAGATTTCTAAATAAAACATTTAAACATGTGAGAAGTGGACAGTGAAGTGAGTAGACGTCTACACGACCGTAGCCTGCTTACTTTATTTGTTCATAAGTTCTCTAGGATTGTTTTAAATGAGATAACAAAGGTTGTAAGAGGCATGCGTCATGGGTCTAGTACGTATGACAAATCGTCCTTTTAACTTCCGGAGTTAGAATTGTGGTCAAATGCTTAGATGTTGCCTGAGTACTAACTCATGAATGATGTCCCTACTCAGATAGGTTGAACATGGTCTTAGTTTTATCTCCGATTATTAATTTCATTTGCCAGCGAATACCTGGCATGGATTGAAATTAAAGACTGGAACTTCAAAGAGCAGTCTGGTTAGGTGGTCTGTTGTAAACGTCTTCGAAAGGAGCTTGCAGTAGATGCACCTAGGCATTTGGGGGAAACAATTGTATTGGTTTATCAAAAGGTTACAATGCATATTTGTTTCAATGTTCTGCATGTATGTACTTACTTTAATCAATTATTGTTTTCAGATATGTCTATGAATAATGTCATAAATATCTTGGCACAAAATCAATTAACTGGTCCGAATTTCCTGGAATGGAAGCGCAACTTGGATTATATCCTAGTTGCAGAGGAACATAAATATGTTCTTAACACTCCGTGTCCAGCTGTCCCTACTGCTGAGTCAACTGATGTGGAGTGGAACCTCTATGACAAGTGGGTCAAGTCCTATAATGTAGTCATGTGCTACATGATGACCACTATGTCTAAGGTGCTCCAGCAACAACATCAGCACTATGACAAAGCAGCTGAGATTATGGATAGTCTCACAGTTACTTATGGGGAATCAGATAGAGCTGTCAGATTTAAACTCATGAGGGAAATCGTGAGTTGTAAAATGACTGATGGTAGCTCAGTGAGGGAGCACGTTGTTTCCATGACTCATCTCATGAATGAACTGACGTTGCATGGAGGAGGTATTGACGGGGAAGCCCTGGTCGATATCATACTTAACTCACTTCCGAAGTCTTTTGAGAACTTTAGGTTGAATATTGTCATGAGTAAAAGGGAGTATACTCTCAATGAGTTACTTAGTGATCTCATGGCGGCTGAATCAGTCATGCAACCTAAAAAGGCAGTCTTGGTTTCTTCCGGTAGTCGCCCTGCTTCATTGAAAGGTGCTAAAGGGGTGATTGGAAAGAAATTCAAGAAGACAGCCTTTGGAAGCAAAAGTTCTGGGAAAAAGAAGATTGCGACACCGGGGAAGAAGGGCAAGTGTTTCCGTTGTGGCAAAACTGGTCACTGGAAGAAGGATTGTCTGACCAAGCGGGTTGGACAAGGTACGTCATTAGCACTTGTAATGGAAACATGTTTAGCATCTGTTTCTACCCATTCGTGGGTAGTGGATACTGGAGCTATTGATCATGTTTGTTACATTTTGCAGGGATTCAGGCCGACAAGGCAGCTAAATGATGACGAGGTGACGATCTCCATGGGTAATGCTGCTCGTGTGTCTGTAGTGGCAGTTGGAGATGTTACATTATGCTTTCAAGACAATGTTTTGATTTTAAGAGATGTTTTGTATGTGCCGGATTTTCGGCGGAACCTTATTTCTGTTTCCTGTTTAATTAATGATGGATTTTTAGTTATTTTTGATAGTCATGTTACTATCAATAGCAATAACGGTGTTATCTGTCGTGGGATACATAAAGACTCTCTTTATATCATAACTTGTTTGCATAAATCTTCCGTGAATGCTGCATATGAATCATTTAATCATAAGAAGAGAAAGTTTTCATCTTCTGATGAGGATCTTACATATCTATGGCATCTGAGACTAGGTCACATCAATCTAAAGAGGATCAAGAGACTCGTGGATGATGGAACGTTGGATTCAATCCAGGTAGTTCCACATCGAGTTTGTAAATCATGTATAGAGGGAAAGATGACGACCAGGCCTTTCAAGGCAAGTCAGTCTCGAGCAAGTGATGTGTTGGAACTGATCCACTCTGATTTATGTGGACCTATGTCCATGCAAGCTCGTGGAGGATTTAAGTATTTTGTCACTTTTATTGACGATTACTCGAGATACGGGTATGTTTACTTATTTCACTATAAGTCTGAATGCTTTGAGAAATTCAAGGAATTCAAGGCGGAAGTAGAGAAGAAGTTAAACAAGACCATTAAGTCATTATGATCTGATCGTGGTGGTGAGTATCTCAGTGACGAGTTCTTGCAGCTTTTATCAGAGCATGGGATTACATCCCAATGGACCGCACCAGGCACTCCTCAGCAGAATGGTGTGGCGGAAAGAAGAAATAGGACTCTTCTTGAAATGGTTAGATCTATGATGAGTTATGCGAACTTGCCTGTTTCATTTTGGGGCCACGCGTTACTAACAGCGGCGTACCTGCTGAACCTGGTACCTTCTAAGTCAGTTCCTAAAACACCCTCGGAACTCTAGCATGGGCGAAAGCCCAGTGTGTCAAAGATAAGAGGGTGGGGCTGTCCGGCATATGTTTTGTCGAAGGAACCTGATAAGTTAGAAGGTAGGTCCAAGCTAATGCTGTTTGTGGGATACCCCAGACAAACGAAGGGTGGTTATTTCTACTGTCCTGAGGATCAGAAGATCGTTGTTAGCACCAACGCAAGATTCTTAGAGGACAAGTTTGTGAAAAACCACAAATCCAAAAGTGATATCATTCTCCAAGAAATTAGAGACGATGATGCGCTTTCATTGGGAAAACCTCGTGGCAGATTGAGTGTACCTCTCGAAGGTATGGAACCAATTGCACGGTCGCCAGTGCAAGGATTTGATCCACAAGTAACTGCACCAACTGCTGACGCAATACCAGTGCTCCGTCGTAGTGGGAGGGTACCTCACCAACCCGAGCGGTATATGTTCGTGGGTGAGTTTTCGGACTTGATCCCGGAAGACGGACTAGATGATACCGACCCTTGGACATACGACAAAGTAGTAAATGACAAGGATGCTAAAAAATGGCATAAAGCCATGGATTTAGAAATTGAATCAATTACCTCTATGGATGTATACCAGAATTCTGCGCTACCTGATGGCTTTCGGGCCATAGGTTGCAAATGGGTATACAAACGGAAGAAAGGTTCGAAAGGAGAGATAACGGCTTTTATAGCCAGGTTGGTGGAAAAGGGTTATAGTCAAAAGGAGGGCATTGACTATGACGAGACCTTCTCACCGGTAGCCATGCTCAAATCCATTCGAATTCTTCTATCCATAGCAGCACATATGGACCTAGAAATCTGGCAGATGGATGTCAAAACTACGTTTTTAAACGGGTACCTTGAGGAAGGTCGTGACATCTATATGCAGCAGCCAGAGGGTTATGTGAAGGATGGTGAAGAGCATCTTGTCTGGAAGCTAAAGAAGTCCTTGTATGGACTTAAACAAGCTTCACGGTCATGGAACAAACGTTTCGATGATGTGATTAAATCCTATGGATTTTCACAATGCGAAACCGAAAGTTGTGTGTACTGATTATACGTCAGCGGAAGCGTGGTATTCCTTGCACTTTATGTAGATGACATTCTTCTATTCGGCAACGATATGAAGGTGTTGTCAGACATAAAGAGATGGTTATCCGAACAGTTTCAAATGAAGGACCTAGGAGACGCTGGATACATCCTTGGGATTAAAGTCTTGCGTGATCGCAAGAAGAGGATGTTAAGCTTGTCTCAGGTCGCTTATACTGATACTGTGATTGCCCGCTTTAGCATGCAAAATGCTAAGAAAGGATTTGGATTTCCAGGCGGATCAGGATGAGAAGAGATCGACCTCGGGCTATGTGTTCACCTTGGGAGGTGGAGCTGTATCATGGAGGAGTGCGAGACAAAAATGTATCGCGGACTCCACCATGGAAGCTGAGTATGTGGCAGCTTCAGAGGCTTCTATAGAAGCAATATGGCTCTTGAACTACCTCCAAGAGTTAGATATTGTTCTGAGTTTGCCCAAGACTATCACGGTATATTGTGATAATGCGGGTGCAGTAGCAAACTCTAAGGAACCAAGATCTCACAAGGCGTCAAAACACATAGAGAGAAAGTACCACATCATACGAGAAATCGTAGCGAGGGGCGATGTGCAAATAGATAAGATAAACATTGAGGATAATCTTGCAGATCCATTTACAAAGGGCTTACCTCAGAAGGCATACGAAGGTCACGTTCGTAGCCTAGGACTGAGGTACATGCCGGCCACCTGGTGACCAAATGTAATAGCTAGATTAGAATAGACACATGTTATACTCTGGAAAGTGATGGTATAATGCTTTGAGTATAAGTGGGAGATTGTTGGAATTGTATACATAAAAGCATTATGATTGGTATATTAGGAAACGTTATGTTTGTTATACTAGTAATCATTAATGACTTGCAATAAACAACTCTTGTCTGAATTAACAATCATACGATGCGAACAAACACATCCAATTATCTCGTCGATAGGGAGATCATACGGTGTGTAAGAGATCACAGAAGATCGTATAGATCGTTCGACCTAGCGAGATATAAACAGTTATCACAGCTGAGACAGTTTCTGGTTTGGCTGTCGGTTTAGGCTGCGGCACACAAGTCCATAAGTGGTTTATCTTGACTGCTTTGTGTGACCGGTACATCTAAATGTATTGATAGGATCAACAGTGAGATGAACCATTCTACTTGACATATGAATGAGTAAAGATCTCGGTAACTTGGTCGGATCTAAAGTCTATTGAAAGCTGAGGGGCACACATGGGTTGACTGTCACTTTGACTTGCTATAGTGGAGAGTCTTACATGTACTCGTATATCTGCATCTTGGGTGATAGCAACTTGTGTGGGGTTTCCTCAGGCTAGATTTAGATAACCAAATCCGTTTCAGGATGGTGACATTCCTTGGGAAGCTCACGAGGTTCGTTATGCTAAGTCCTGCAGGCTGAATCATTGATTCAAGCATAAGCGATAAGGGTTGAGTGGTACTACTCAGGATTAATAAGAGATTAATTAATTACAGCTAATTGTCATACGCTAAATTAATTAATGAATGTCTGAAACCTTAAATATGGGGATTAACCAAGTCAATGCAACCCGTTCCTAATAACATGGTAATAAAGGGGTAGGTCAGCATTAATTCTCTGGTGGCATGAATTAATGTTTATTAATTAATTATGTCCTAGGTTGAACATGAAATTAATTAATAGGAGGCCCACTTTATTATTTGCATTTGATCTCTGGTCTGGCCCAACACTGCTCAGAGCCCATTAGGGTTTATTAAACCCTAATAGCCCATTCTCAGATCTATATAAATAGATCAATCTCTCATTTTCCCACATAAGTTTTGAAGTTTCAAATCAGAAACCCTAGAGAGATTGTGAGAGAGTGGGCGGCTGTAGATTCGGTAGCGTATCCTCACCAGATTTCTGGATCGAGCAAGGGAACAGATCAGAAGATCAGATCTATAGGAACACCATCATTTTGATCGATTCCAGATCCAGATCTGCACCATCTTCATTTCCATCATCGATCTAGATCTGTAGATCAGTCCTTGGAGTCTCATGTATTCCTTTGAATCTACGAATTAAATTAAATAGGAGCATGCATAGGGCATTCACTGTTTTTCATGACATTTATTTAGATATCCATAAATCGAATCCGGAGTTTTAATAAATGGCGATTCATGTCGCCTATTGTAGACTCAGTTCCTACAGAGGGCCCACTTTATTATTTGCATCTGATCCCTGGTCTGGCCCATTAATTGCTCACAGCCCATTAAGGTTAGGGTTTCTCAAAACCCTAACACTATATAAGGCCTTCTCTCCATCAGATCAAGTTAGATTTTTCATTATAATCAGTAAATTGAGAGAGAGAGGCGGCGACTATCTGAGGGAGAAACTGATCGATTTCTCCGGATCTCGGATTCAACTTGGTAGATAATCCTCACCAGATTTCCAAGGAGCAAGGGAACAGATCAGAAGATCAGATCTGTAGGAACAACTATCCATCGCCGGCGTTCTATCTCAGATCTAAGGCTATTTCATCGTTATTGGCTCCGATCTAGATCTGTAGATCAAACGGTGAAATCAGGTATTCTCTAATCCATCCTCTACAATTAATATTGTAGGAGCATGCATAGGATTGCATGGTTTATTTAATTGAAATTTATTCCTGGTACCTTAAGAACGATCCTTGGCAAGTATTTAATTAATGGCAACTCGTGTTGTCCATCGTAGACTCAAACCCTACAGTAAGAGCGCATGCGGAAGCAAGGGACAAGGTACATCATTTGCATTTGTAATGGAAACATGTTTAGCATCGGTTTCTACTCATTGTGGGTAGTGGATACTGGAGCTACTGATCATATTTGTTACATTTTGCAGGGGTTCACACCGAGGAGTGTGTTGAAGAATGACGAGGTTACCATCTCAATGGGGAACGCAGCACAAGTTAGTGCAGCTGCCATTGGAGATTTCACCTTGTACTTTGATGATTCTGTTTTAACTTTGAGAGATGTTTTGTACGTGCCGGATTTTCGGCGAAACCTTATTTCAGTTTCCAAACTTTATGTTGATGGATATTTAGTTATTTTTAATAGTGGTGTTTCTATCATTGGTAATAACGGTGTTATCTGTCGTGGGATGCTGAATAATTCTTTCTATGTTGTTAACTGCAATCATAAGTCTTCCGCAAGTATTGCATGTAATTCATCCGTAATTGATAATCCTAGAAAGAGAAAACTTACTTCTTCTGAGGAGGATCTTACATATCTCTGGCACTTGAGACTGAGTCACATCAGCTTGAAGCGGATACAAAGACTTGCAGATGAAGGTACATTGGACTTAGTCCGGGTTGTACCTTATCAAGTCTGCGAATCCTGCATCGAGGGCAAGATGTCAACTAGGCCTTTCAAGGCTAGTCAGTCTCGAGCAGAGGAAGTGTTGGAATTGATCCATTCTGACTTATGTGGACCGATGTCCTCGCAGGCTCGTGGAGGGTACGAGTACTTCATCACTTTCATTGACGATTACTCAAGGTACGGATAGATTTACCTGCTTTGCTACAAGTCTGAATGCTTTGAGAAATTCAAAGAGTTCAAGTCTGAGGTAGAAAAGAAGGTCGGGAAAACTATCAAGTCACTACGATCTGACCGCGGTGGTGAATACCTCGGTAACAAGTTCCTGCAGTATTTGTCAGAAAATGGGATTACATCCCAATGGACTGCACCGGGTACTCCCCAGCAAAACGGTGTAGCTGAAAGAAGAAATAGGATTCTTCTAGAGATGGTAAGATCAATGATGAGTTATGCAAACTTACCAATTTTGTTTTGGGGCTACCCATTGGAGACAGTAGCTTACGTGCTAAATGTGGTGCCTTTTAAATCAGTTCCTAAGATGCCTTCTGAGCTCTTCCTTGGTCGAAAACCTAGTTTGTGCAAGTTTAGAGTATGCGGCTGTCTGGCACACGTACTGTCGAAGGAACCTGATAAGTTAGAAAGCAGGTCAAAGGTAATGTTGTTCATAGGGTATCCCAGACAAACGAAAGGTGGTTACTTTTACTGTCCTTAGAGTCAAAGAGTCGTTGTTAGCACCAACGCTAGATTCTTGGAGAATGAGTATGTGAGTAATCACAAGTCAAGGAGTGATATCGTTCTTCAAGAAATTGAGAACGGGAATGCAATTCCAAGGGGTGGGGAACATGTAGATGTGGGTGCACCTGTGAGAGGTACAACACCACATACACGTTCTTCAGTGCAAGGTGCAGGACCACAAGTTACTGCACCTACTACTGACACGGCACCGATGCCTCGTCGTAGTGGGAGAGTTATTTTCCAGCCGGAAAGGTACATGTTTGTGGTGAGTCTTCGGACTTAAGCCCGGAAGACGGACAAAAGGACTCTGACCCACTGACTTACGAAGAGGCAGTGCAGGATAATGATGTTGCCAAATGGCGTGTCGCCATGGATTCTGAAATTGAATCCATAACTGCTATGGATGTATACCAGAAAACTGATTTGCCGTATGACTTTATGGCCATAGGGTGCAAATGGGTATACAAGAGAAAGAAAGGAGCGGATGGAAAGATCACGACCTTTAAAGCCAGGCTGGTGGCAAAGGGTTATAGTCAGAAAGAAGGCATTGACTATGATGAAACCTTTTCACCCGTAGCCATGCTCAAATCCATCCGGATACTCCTTGCCATAGCTGAGCATATGGACCTCGAGATCTGACAAAAGGATGTCAAAACCATTTTTCTAAACGGTTACCTTGAAGAAGGTAGGGATATCTATATGCAGCAACCTGAGGGTTACATAAGCAAGGGCGAAGAACATCTTGTCTGGAAGCTTGTGAAGTCCTTGTATGGACTTAAGCAAACTTCAAGGTCGTGGAACTTACATTTCAACGATGTGATTAAATCCTATGGATTTGCACAGTTGGAAAACGAAAGTTGTGTTTACCGACTTTGTGTCAGTGGGAGCGTGGTCTTCCTTGCACTATTCGTTGATGACATACTCCTATTTGGAAACAACGAGGGAGTGATGTCGGAAATCAAGGCTTGGTTATCCGAACAGTTCCAAATGAAGGACCTAGGAGAAGCTGGCTACATTCTTGGGATTAAGGTCTTACGAGATCGTAAAAGAAGAATGTTGAGCTTATCCCAGGCATCTTATGTGGAAACTGTGATAGCCCAGTTCAGCATGCAACTCGCCAAGAAAGGCTTGCTGCCTTTCATACATGGCGTTCATCTTTCTAGTGGGCAGTGTCCTCAGACACAGCGGGAGAAAGATGAGATGAGCCTTGTACAATACGCTTCGGCGGTGGGTAGTCTCATGTATGCAATGCTGTGTACCAGGCCAGATATCTGTTATGCCGTTGGCATGGTAGCAAGATATCAGTCTAACCCTGGACAGGCGCACTGGATTGCTGTAAAGCACATCCTCAAGTACTTGAAAAGAACTAGGAATTACTGCTAGTTTATCAAAGTGAGGATTTGTGCCCTATGGGTTATACATACTCGTATTTCCAAGGGGCCCAGGATGAGAAGAAATCGACCTCAGGATATGTGTTTACCCTGGGAGGTGGAGCTGTATCTTGGAGGAGATCAAAGCAGAAATGCATTGCTGACTCCACCATGGAGGCGGAATATGTCGCTGCCTCCGACGCCTCGAAAGAGGGGGTATGGCTCAGGAACTACCTTTTAGAGTTGGGTGTGATTCCGAGTTTTCTGAGGAACATCACAATTTATTGTGATAACTCGGGTGCAGTGGCAAACTCAAAGGAATCGCGGTCTCACAGGGCAAGCAAACACATAGAGAGAAAGTACCATATCATACGAGAAATTGTATCGAGGGGCAATGTGCAAATTAAGAAGATTGAAACTGCTGACAATCTTGCTGATCCATTTACAAAGTGCTTGCCGCAGAAAGTTTATGAAAGACATATTCGTGAGCTAGGTCTGAGGTGGATGCCGACCACTGATAGTGGTTAAAGAGACAACAGACTAGATAGACGGACTGTATACTCTGTAATGGCTTAGTTATGCTTTGAGTATAAGTGGGAGATTGATGGGTTTTGTATACTGAAAGCATTTATTATAATGAGTATACAACGGTTTATTTCTCCTATCTTTTAACATTCTTAAATGTATGAACAATGGTATCCTCTTGTCTCACCGATAGGGACGATCATACGGCGTGTTGTAGATCGCAGAAGATGGTATGATCACTTGACCTAGTGAGACATAAACCTGATCACAGCCGAGACAGCGCATGAGGATACGTCTGTCCGGATGGCTGCTGCATTGTCGGAGTAAGTAATCTGTCTTGGTTACTTGACATGCTGGTACACAGAGGTGGCGTATTGATGGACCGCAGTGAGATGTATTCGTCTGTCTGACATCAGCGAATACAAGATCTCGTTATATTGATGGAGTCCAAACCCTAACGAAGGTTCAGGGGTTTGCACGGGTTGACTATTGCTTTGACTTGCCATGGTGGAGAGCCTAAGTAACATGCTCGTATATCTGCATATTGGGTAACAGCAGTTCGTGTAGTACCACGTGAGACTGGGTTTAGGTAACCATATCTGAGTAATAGGATGGGGACATTCCCTGAGGAGCTCAATAACATTCATCGTGCCAAAGTCCTGCAGGCTGATTAAGTTCAGGCACGAGTGATAAGGATTGAGTGGTACTACTCAGGAATAATAAGATATTAATTAATTGTAGTTAGAGCTCTTCAGAGGCTCCGATTAATTATTGAATGTTCGGTAACCTTAAATATGGGGATTCTCAATTAATGCAGCCCGTTCTCATAACATGATAATAAAGGGGTAGGTCAGTATTAATTCTGTGGTGAAAAAGAATAAATATTAATTAATTAATTATGTCCTGGCTTGTGGACATGGGAATTAATTAATTTATAGGCCCACTTTATTATTTGCATTAGGTCCCAGGTCTGGCCCAAGGAAAGTTTGCTGAATTGAGCCCAGGAGCCCACTAGGGTTTACAACCCTAGGTCTATAAATAGACAACTCTCTCTCATAAGTTGTAACACAGTTGAAAAACACTAAACCTAGAGGAGAACTTTCGAATTCTGGTCCTGCTCAAAGCACAGATCTGTGGAATCCTCACCAGTAACATATATGAACGCACCGGGAAACAGATCTGAAGATCTAATCTGGAGAACAACAGATTTCTCTTCTCTTTCTTTTTGATTTCGATTTTATTCTAAAAATTAGATTTCTAATTTCTACTTCCGCAGATAAAAATCGAATTGCGTGGTTGAATTCAAGTGGAAGTTCAAAAGCAAAAGATCGGATTAGACACTACGGAGTTACGGTAATCCCTCAATCCACAAATCTTAGAATTAAATTCATAGGAGCATGCTGGGTTTTATTGTATATTTAATTGTGCACAATATCCATAAATCGATCCGGTTCAAATTGGTTTTGGTGATTCGGTTCACGGTAAAACCCTACACCATGTGCAGATGGAAGGCATCCGGCTTGGCTGTGAGATATTTTACAAGTTGTTCCTTTTCTAGCATGGCTATCAACTCTAGTCCATGATGTTTCTCTGCCATGGGGAGTTACAGTATCTTCTCCTTCTGAACTTTTGCAGTCCTTTTTTGCATATAAGACAACCTCTTCCTTTGTTCCTTGTTCTGAAAATCGTGACCAGTCTGCCATAGGGAATGGATGTATCTATCCAAAAATTGATGGCGGGTTAGATGATTTAGCAGCACAGGATGATTCTGCCATCAATGTATAATGATTGGAGAAATGTAGGTAGGATTTTAGAGAATGTTTCCACGGAATGTTCTTCACAAATAAATGTCTTCGAAAAATCAGGGTTCAATAAAGTTTGAATTAATGAAGGGGAACCCCATTTATTGTGAGAAGATGAACAATAGACCCCAATTTGGACGGTTGGGATCAATTTAGGAGTGGATAGATCAACGGTTGGGAATGAGAAGCGATAATTGAAATCATTTAACCTACGAATAGAGTCATGGGATCGTCCTCGGGTCCTATTTCTGCTAATGTGGCGCATTTCTATTGGACCTTGGACTGTGTTGACTGTGCTTGATACTTTTGCATTAAATTCAGCATTTAATGTTGCATGTCGCATAAGCGATAGTAAAATTCGAATATCGCACCCATGCAGATATTTAAACTGATCTGCAAGTCTCATCTTAGGAAACTTTTAGGCTGATAGGGTAAGTCTGAGATCATTAATCGTCAATCTTAGACTTATGCTCCAATCTCGAATTTATGCGCCAATCTCGTTCTCGAAAATTGAGAGTTGGGACTCAATTTTAATCCGCTACACGCCATTCAATCTCACGTATAGGAAGACTGGGAGCTTGGACTCAATCTTAGTCCACTACACACCATCTTCAATCACTTGCTATTTTTTAGAATTCTTCATAAGAGAGAAAGACTTAGAGTTGGGACTCAGTCTTAGTCCGCATCTTCATCTGGATGAAACTAGCAAGCTTTAGATTGATAAGACATGAACCTATATAGTCAGTCTGGATGACCTTCACACTGGTAAACTCGAATAAAAAACTTACAACCAGTCTCAGTCTAAAATCTTCGGTAAACCAAAACTAGGAGTTTGGACTTAGTTTTATTCCGCTTCTCCAAAAATCCAAATAAATCTTCTAGGCAAGAGAAATGAACGAAAGCTTGGACTCGTTCTTCACCTTCTACAACCTCATCAAACTCCATAAGGCCAAGTTTGATGCACAACTCCTTGAATCTAGCTTCTGCGAGAGGCTTCATGAAAAGATCTCCTAGTTGATCTTCAGTTTGGATATACTCCATGCTTATATCCTTCTTCTCGATAATATCACGAATAAAATGGTGTCAAATATCGATATGCTTAGTCCTAGAATGATGAACTGGATTCTTCGTGATGCACATCGCAGTATTATTGTTGTAGTAGATCGACACGCACCCTGAGCTGACATCATAGCCTAGCAATTGTTGTTTGACCCATAAAACTTAAGCACAATAGCTAGCAACAACAACATATTTAACTTGTGCCCTAGAAATTGGCAAGTTCCACTTGAGCTCTTACGATCAATTCGAGAGCCTCCGAAGTTTGAGTTTGAGTACCCATTGAGTGCAAGCTCGTCGCATCTAGGGTACCAAATCCAAGTGACTCAGTGCACTTCAAATATCTTACTATTCTCTTGGCAGCATCCATGTGCGACTGCTTTGGATTAGCTTGAAATCTCGCACAAACACCGACGACATAGGAAATATCAGGCTGACTTGCTCTCAAGTATAGAAGTGATCCAATTATCCCTCTGAAGAATGGTGGATTTACTAATCCTCCATCTTCATTCAAGGTAATCTGGACACTCATTCTCATAGGAATCCTCAGAGACTTTGTCTTCTCTGGAAAAAACTTGTTGATCAAGTCTCTGGTACACTTCTTCTGATTGATTTCTTCATTGGACTGGTGAACTTGCAGTCCCAAGAAGTAGGTCATTTTGCTCATCATACTCATCTAGGTCATTTTGCTCATCATACTCATCTGGAAGTGGTTGTGCATCAGCTGAGCAAACTTCTCGCATAGACCTAAATTCTTCGACCCGAATACAATATCATCGACATAAATTTGGACCAGTAGGATATCTTCTCCATCCTTGATAAGAAATAAGGTCCTATCGATCTTCCATTTTCTGAATCTATTCTTGAACAGAAACTAGGAAAGGGTCTCGTACCAAGCTCGCAGTGCTTGCTTCAGTCCATATAATGCCTTCCACAGCTTGTACACTTGATTACCTTCTTTGAAACCTAGAGGTTGTTCCACATAAACTTCCTCCTTCAATTCTCCATTTGAGAAAGAACTCTTCACGTCCATCTGGTAGATCGTGAATCCATGATATGCGGCATAGGCTAGAAAGAGCCTGATTGCTTCCAATGTAGCTGTTGGGGCAAAGGTTTCATCATAATCGATGCCTTCGCATTACACATATCCTTTGGCAACAAGTCTGGCCTTGTTTCGAACTATGTTGCCAGCTTCGTCTCGCTTATTCTTGAATACCCACTTGGTACCAGTCACAGACTGATGTGATGGTCGATCTACCAAATCCCATACATGGTTGCGAGTGAATTCTACAAGCTCTTCTTGCATGGAGTTGATCCAGACTACTGCTTAAAGTGCATCCGCTACCTTTGTTAGTTCCATCTAAGAAATGTAGCATGTAAGCAGAGCACTTCCTTGGCTGGTCCGAACTGGATTGGTGACATTTGGTGGGTTTTATATACAGAAAGCTTTTATTACAGTGTGTATACATTCAACTTTATTTCCTATCTGTTAAACAAACTTACAAGCGAGAATAACGGCATCCTCTTATCTCACAGATAGGGATGATCATATGGCGTGTTGTAGATCGCATGAGACAGTATGATCACTTGACCTAGTGAGATATAAATATCACTGCCGAGACAACTATAAGAATAAGTCTGTCAGTGTAAGCTGCAGCATAGTAAAAAAGAAGTGATCTATCTTGATCACTTGATATGCTGGTACGTGCGGTTGCGTATTGATTGGACCACAGTGAGATGTATTCTTCTGTCTGACATAAGAGAATACAAGATCTTGTCTCTTGATTGAGTTCAAACCCTAACGAAGGTTATGGAGTGTGCACGGGCTGACTGTTGCTTTAACTTACCATAGTGGAGAGCCTGAGTAACGTGCTCGTATACACATATCTTGGGTAATAGCAGTTCGTGTAGTACGGTCTGAGACTGGAGTTAGGTTACCATATCCGAGTAATAGGATGGGGACATTCCCTGAGGAGCTCAATAATGTGCATCGTGCTAAACTCCTGCAGGCTGATTAAGTTCAAGCACGAGTGATAAGGTTTGAGTAGTACTGCTCTGGAAAATAAGAAATTAATTAATTGTGTGAAGCTTGTCAGAAGCTCCAATTAATTAATTAATATCCAGTAACCTTAAATATGAGGAATATCAAGCAAATGCAGCCCGTTCTCATAATGTGGTAATAAAGGAATATGTTAGTATTAATTCTGTGGTGAAAAAAGAATTAATAGTAATTAATTAATTATGTTCTGGGTTGTGGACATGGGAATTATTTAATTCGTAGGCCACTATATTATTTGCATTAGGTCCTAGGTCTGACCCAAATAATATGCTGAAAGGAGCCCAGTAGCCCAGCAGGGTTTTCAACCCTAGGTCTATAAATAGCAGTCACTCTCTCTCAAATCATATCAGTTGAAAAAACACAGAAACCTTGAGAGAGAGAGAGAGAGTGAAGGGCGGCGCCATTGTGTAGAGGGAGGAAAAGGATTTCGACTTTGTCTTGCACAATCACTATCCTGTGGAATCCTCACCGGTAGCAGGATTGAACTGCATTGGGATACAGATCTGAGGATTTAATCTGGAGAACAAGCCTTTCATCATCTCTTCGATTTCTGCTTTTGATTAAATCTTTAAATTACAGTTTTGTTCTAATTTCTTATTCTGCAAATTCAATCAAATTGCGTGGTGAAATATGAAAGATTGGATTCAACGCGAAGATTGTTTCAGACCCTATGGATTTAAGGTAATCCCATATCCATCTCATTAAATTCATAGGATCATGCTAGGGTTTTATCGTTGGAAATTATTTTGACATCCATGAACGATCCAGGTTTGACTTGGATTAAGTGATTCAATTCACGACAACGAAATCCCTATAATTTGTATCAGAGCCTGGTTATGTTTCATGGCTCTATTGGTAAAATAATTATCGATATATGCATGTATGTATTTATTTTATTGCTTTGGATATTGGTTTTTAGTTTTTGTTCCTCGTGGCAACCTGTACAATTTAATTTGCGGTGGTTTATCAATGTTTGGATTAAATTCTTTTGTAAAATCACGAGAAAATCCGTGATTAGATTTCATAGGAAATTTTGTAATAGATTAGATATTTTTTTTTCAAATCTGTAATTTGAACAGGGCAAAGAACAAAGACCGGGGCGTGCGCAGGAGGTTCAGTTTACTAAGAATAAAGATTATTTTAACTCTTTAATTATTTTCATAGGAACAAATTAGTTTATTTTTACTCGACTTATTTAACTCTTTGTTAGGAAATTTGTTAAAAATTAACTCTTTGTTAGGAAATTTATTAGAAATTTCCTTATGTTATTATGTTTTGGTGAGTCAAAGTATGTTAAAGCCATCTTAGTTGTCTTTAGATAGTTTCACTATAGTCGAAAAATGTAAAGTCCTATATAAGCATTGTATCGAGTTATAAGTTGGAGCTAATCTGAAGACCAGACTGGTAAATACGTTTAGATTGCGCGAAGACTCAATAAACTAAGTTTTGAGTCTAAATCACAAGATAAGTTTGAATTTCACCAAGTATGGATCCAGCAAGTATGACCCAAATTAGTACATCAAACTTACCAGTATAGGGACCAAGCGTATACTGATGGATGACATCACCAGTGTGGACTTGCAAGTATCATGGTACCAGCATGGATTTCTAAAGTTCCGATCCCAGCGCAAAGAAACAAGAAGAATCATTTAAGGAACGTATTGACAAGTACATACTTTAAGGATTGGAGATTCCTTTAAGTCTGCAAGCACGAAACTCCAAGTTTCGATATCTAGGACAACCAGTCCAAGATTCCTCAAACTGACAATACTGTCATTCTGACACAAAGATGAAAAGTCACTGTCGTCGTCAGATAAAGAGGAGCAGGAACAGAATATTCAGAAAAGGCACCACCTACCCACCTAGTGCATCAGTTAACAGAGATATCTGATTGGATATCATCCAATCTGTCCCTAACAGATATTTAATTCAAACATTTAACCTCATGGTTATAAATACCAGATATTTCAACAGAAGAAGGTTATGAGTACCGAAAAATTATCAAGCTTACGAATTCTCAAAGAGCAAAATCTCTACTTAACATTCGAGGCTGCAAAAGCTTTTCTATGTAAAACATTTGTTCTTGAGGTTATTCTTGGTAATCTTTCTCTCCAAGAAAGATTACAACAGTCAAGTACGTCTTGTACTCTGACTCTTATGGGCAATCTGTTACCTTCCTGAAGTTTCGGGGAAACTATAAACACCCCATTCTAGCGATGAGAAGGCTGCGTGGTGTGCCCAAAGTCCAAGGAGCTGCGAAGTGAAGGACGTGTAGGAACTAAGTCTACAATAGGCGACGTGAATTGCCATTTATTTTTAACCCCGGATTCGATTTATGGATATCAAAATAAACACTATGAAAAACAGTAAATGACCTATGCATGCTCCTATTTAATTTAATTCATAGATTCAACGGAATACCTCTACTCCTGCGGATTGAATACGGCGGTGGATCATTGATGGTGTTCCTGCAGATCTGATCTTCTGATATGTTCCCTTGCTCAATCCGGAAATCTGGTGAGGATACGTTACCGGATCTACAGCCGCCCACTCTCTCAATTCTCTCTATTCTAATCTAGCTATTACATTTGGTCACCAGGTGGCCGGCATCAGCCTTAGTCCTAGGCTACGAACATGATCCTCGTATGCCTTCTGTGGTAAGCCCTTTGTAAATGGATCTGCTAGATTATCCTTCGTGTCAATCTTCTCTATTAGCACATCGCCCCTCGCTACGATTTCTTGTATGATGTGGTACTTTCTCTCTATGTGCTTTGACGCTTTGTGAGTTCTTAGTTCCTTAGAGTTTGCTACTGCACCAGCATTATCACAATATACCGTGATAGTCTTGGGCAAACTCAGAACAATATCTAACCCTTGGAGGTAGTTCCGGAGCCATACTGCTTCTTTAGAAGCCTCTGAAGCTGCCACAAACTCAGCTTCCATGGTGGAGTCCGTGATACATTTCTGTTTCGCACTCCTCCATGATACAGCTCCACCTCCCAAGGTGAACACATAGCCCGAGGTCAATCTCTTCTCATCCTGATCCGCCTGGAAATCCGAATCCGTATAACCCACAGGGCACAAATTCTCACACTGATAAACAAGATAATAGTCTCGAGTTCTTTTCAGATACTTGAGAATATGTTTGACAGCAGACAAGTGTGCCTGTCCAGGGTTTGACTGATATCTGGCCACCATGCCCACGGCATAACAGATATCTGGCCTCGTATATAGCATCGCATACATGAGACTTCCCACTGCCGAAGCATATGGTACTTTAGCCATCTCATCCTTCTCCTCTTCTATTGTAGGGCATTGTGCCTTAGACTGAGGAACACCGTGTCTAAAAAATAGCAATCCTTTCTGAGCATTTTGTATGCTAAAACGGGCAATCACAGTATCAATATAAGTGGCTCGAGACAAGCTTAACATCCTCTTCTTGCGATCACGCAAGACTTTAATCCCAAGGATGTATCCAGCGTCTCCTAGGTCCTTCATTTGAAACTGTTTGGATAACCATCTCTTTATATCTGACAACACCTTCACAACGTTGCCGAATAGAAGAATGTCATCCACATAAAGTGCAAGGAATACCACACTTCCACTGACGCATAATCGGTACACACAACTTTCGGTTTTGCACTATGAAAATCTATAGGATTTAATCACATCATCAAAACGTTTTTTCCATGACCGTGAAGCTTGTTTAAGTCCATACAAAGACTTCCTTAGCTTCCAGAAAAGATGCTCTTCACCATCCTTTACATAACCCTCTGGCTGTTGCATATAGATGTCACGACCTTCCTCAAGGTCTCGTCATAATCAATGCCCTCCTTGCACTTTATGTGGATGACATCCATCTGCCAGATCTCTAGGTCCATATGTGCTGCTATGGATAGAAGAATTTGAATGAATTTGAGCATGGCTACCGGTGAGAAGGTCTCGTCATAGTCAATGCCCTCCTTTTGACTATAACCCTTCACCACCAACATAGCTTTAAGAGCCATTATTTCTCCTTTTCAACCTTTCTTCCGTTTGTATACCCATTTGCAACCAATGGCCCGTAAGCCATCTGGTAGCGTAGACTTCTGGTATACATCCATAGCGGTAATTGATTCAATTTCTGAATCTATGGCTTTATGCCATTTTTCCGCATCTTTGTTACTTACTACTTCGTCGTATGTCCAAGGGTCGGTATCATCCAGTCCATCTTCCAGGATCAAGTCCGAAGACTCTCCCACGAACATATACCGCTCGGGTTGGTGAGGTACCCTCCCACTACGACGAAGCACTGGTACTGCGTGAGCAGTTAGTGCAGTTACTTGTGGCTCAAAGCCTTGCACTGGCGACCGTGCAATTGGTTCCAAACCTTCAAGAGGTACACTCAATCTGCCATGGGGTTTTCCCAATGGAAGCGTATCATCTTTACCAATTTCTTGGAGTATGATATCACTTTTGGATTTGTGTTTTTTCACAAACTTGTCCTCCAAGAATCTCACGTTGGTGCTAACAACAATCTTCTGATCCTCAGGACAGTAGAAATAACCACCTTTCATTTGTCTGGGGTATCCCACGAACAACATTAGCTTTGACCTACCTTCTAACTTATAAGGTAACTTTGACAAAACATATGCCGGACAACCCCACACTCTTATCTTTGACACACTGGGCTTTCACCCATGCCAGAGTTCCAAGGGTGTCTTAGGAGCTGACTTAGAAGGTACCAGGTTCAGCAGGTACGCCGCTGTTAGTAATGCGTAGCCCCAAAACGAAACAGGGAAGTTCGTATAACTCATCATGGATCGAACCATTTCAAGAAGAGTCCTATCTCTTCTTTCCGCCACACTATTCTGCTGAGGAGTGCCCGGAGCGGTCCAGTGGGATGTAATCCCATGCTCTGATAAAAACGGCAAGAACTCGTCACTGAGATACTCACCACCACGACCAGATAGTAATGACTTAATCGCCTTGTTTAACTTCTTCTCTAATTCTGCCTTGAATTCCCTGAATTTCTCAAAGCATTCAGACTTATAGTGAAGTAAGTAAGCGTACTCGTATCTCAAGTAATCGTCAATAAAAGTGACGAAATACTTAAATCCTCCACGAGCTTGTGTAGACATCGGTCCACATAAGTCAGAGTGGATCAATTCCAACCCATCACTTGCTCGAGACTGACTAGCCTTGAAAGGCCTGGTTGTCATCTTTCCCTCTATACAGGATTCACAAACTCGATGTGGAACTACCTGGAATGAATCCAATGTTCCATTATCCATGAGTCTCTTGATCCTCTTTAGATTGATGTGGGCTAGTCTCAGATGCCATAGATATGCAAGATCCTCATCAGAAGATGAAAACTTTCTCCTCTTATGATTAAAAGAGTTATATGCAGCATTCACGGAATAGTCATGCAAACAAGTTATGATATAAAGAGAGTCTTTCTGTATCCCACGACCGATAACACTGTTATTGCCATTGATAGTAACATGACTATAAAAAATAATTGAAAATCCATCATTTATTAAACGAGAAATAGGAATGAGGTTCTGCCGAAAACCCGACACATACAAAATATCTCTTAAAATCAAAACATTGTCTTAAAAGCATAATGTAACATCTCCAACTGCTACCGCAGACACACGAGCAGCATTACCCATGGAGATCGTCACCACGTCATCATTCAGCTGCCTTGTCGACCTGAATCCCCGCAAAGTATAACAAACATGATCAGTAGCTCTAGTATCCACTACCCACGAATGGGTAGAAACAGATGCTAAACATGTTTCCGTTACAAATGCTAATGACGTACCTTGTCCAACCCGCTTGGTCAGACAATCTTCTTCCAGTGACCAGTTTTGCCACAACGGAAACACTTGCCCTTCTTCCCCGATATCACAGTCTTCTTTTTCCCAGAACTTTTGCTTCCAAAGGCTGTCTTCTTGAATTTCTTTCCAATCACCCCTTTAGCACCTTTCGATGAAGCAGGGCGACTACCGGAAGAAACCAAGACTGCCTTTTCAGGTTGCATGACTGATTCAGCCGCCATGAGGTCATTGAGTAACTCATTAAGAGTGTACTCCTTTTTACTCATGACAACATTCAGTCTAAAGTTCTCAAAAGACTTCGGAAGTGAGTTGAGTATGATATCGACCTGGGCTTCCCCGGCAATACCTCCTCCATGCAACGTCAGTTCATCCATGAGGTGAGTCATGGAAACAACGTGCTACCTCACTACGCTACCATCAGTCATTTTACAACTCACGATCTCTCTCATGAGCTTAAATTTGACAGCTCTATCTGATTCCCCATAAGTAATTGTGAGACTATCCATAATCTCAGCTTCTTTGTCATAGTGCTGATGTTGTTGCTGGAGCACCTTAGACATAGTGGTCATCATGTAGCACCTGACTACATTATTAGACTTGACCCACTTGTCATAGAGGTTCCGCTCCACATCAGTTAACTCAGCAGTGGGGATAGCTGGATGCGGATTGTTAAGAACAAATTGATTTTCCTCTGCAACTAGGATATAATCCAAGTTGCGCTTCCATTCCAAGAAATTCATACCAGTTAATTTATTTTGTGCCAAGATATTGATGACATTATTCGTAGACATATCTGAAAATAATAATTGATTAAAGTAACAACATACATGCAGAACATTGAAACAAATATGCATTTTAACCTTTTGATAAACCAATACAATTGTTTCCCTCAATTTCTTAGGTGCATCTACTGCAAGCTCCATTCGAAGACGTTTACAGTAGACCACCTAACTAGACTGCTCTTTGAAGTTCCAGTCTTTAATTTCAATCAATTATAGGAATTTGCCGACAAATGAAATTAATAATCGGAGATAAAACTAAGACCATGTTCAACCTATCTGAGCAGGGACATCATTCATGAGTTAGTACTCAGGCAACATCTAAGCATTTGACCACAATTCTAACTCCGGAAGTTAAAAGGACGATTTGTCATACGTACTAGACCCATGACGCATGCCTCTTACAACCTTTGTTATCTCATTTAAAATAACCCTAGAGAACTTATGAATAAATAAAGTAAGAAGGCTACGGTCGTGTAGACGTCAACTCACTTCACTGTCCATTTCTCACATATTTAAATGTTTTATTTAGATATCTCATCTATTAGAACTTATGAACAAATAAAGCAAGCAGGCTATGGTCGTGTAGACGTCTACTCACTCCACTGCTCACTTCTAATAAGAGACCGCATTGTGGAGGTCTTGTTGATTTTAATTAAAAAATCTTCTTTAGTCTTTTTCTTTCAAAAGGTTCTTCTGTGCACATATTATTTTATGATCCATAAATTATGTCACATCTAAAATTCCATCATATTTCCCAACATGATTCCGAAATTTATAGACATAATTTAATACATAAAATAAATCACATAAAGAATGCTTTGAACAGTAAATAATAAAGCAGTAACATGCTTCCCTATTATCTACAACATGCTTTAAAAATAAATAATAAAAGCAGTAACATGTTTTCCTATTATTTTCTAGTGTGCACATAAAAAATCACATCAAACGAGAAAACAATTAAATAAACAAATAAAATTTCTTGTGGCCCCTCTGATGCAATTACATGGGAAATAAAAATAAATCTATCTATTACAATGATTTATTTTGATACAGATCTTCAAACTGGGCTCCCACTATTTAACTTGAAATCTGCAATTTTGGGCTGAAAAAATACTGCAATTTGGACTTATAATTTGTGAACCAGGGTTATCTAGCCCATCCAAAATAATTAAATTTGGATCTTGGGCCAACCCATATCACAAAAGGATTTAGACACAACATATTAGGGTTTCAAAATTAAAAACCCTAAAACCAGCCGCCCGGGCCGCCGCCGGGCCTGCAACCCGACCCGCATCTGAAACCCTAGTTGTTGCAAACCCTAGCCACCAAGGTCAGCCGCCGCCCTCTCTCCTTCATCCTGTCATGGTCGCCTGCAGCCCCAGCTGCCCCCGCCGTGAGCTGCGCCACCCGCGGCAGACACTACGAACTGGCCGACAACTTGCACTGCAACAGAAGTTGCTGTGTAGATGGCTCAAAATGCGCCCACCAGGCGTGCTGCTGGTGTCACAAATCACGACTTCTGCTACTGCATAACCAACACGCATGAGCTGCCTATCATCGCCTTCCACCATCATGCGCTCCTACGCACGGCTGTTGCCCGTTCACAGAGACCCACGATGGCCGGAGTCGGCGCCACTGCTCACGCATGGAGGAGGGAGATCACAGGTGCTGTGGCTACGAGGAAAATCACCACCGCACACCATCGCGCACGATTACTGCTGCAGGTTTTTGCCGCGCTCGCATGGGCGTGGCTGCTGCTCGTCGGCCGACGGAGGCTGCCGCCGCCGGACACCCCCGCACGCCGCTAGGCAGTCATCGAAAACTGCTGCTTCACCTTGTCGCTGTTTTGTTTTCTCTTTTTCTCTGATTACAGATTGAATAAAAATTACAACATATTTAGATCTATTACATATTTTCCTATCAATCTAATCGCAGATTTTCTCACAATTTAAAACAAATCCAAAATCAGAGAGGGGCGACGAGAACAAAAACATCCACGATAAATAAATCCATCCACAATAAATTAAATAACATGCATAAACTGATTGTCAAAAATTATTTCCCGACAGAGCCATAAAATATGAGTCTGGTGTTGGGATTGTATACAGAAAGCATAAATGATTAAGTGTTTGTATACTGGCCTTCATTTATGTGTTACATCAACAATTCTCGCTATCTGATAAATGTGAACATATAAGGAACTATAATATCCTTTTATCACGTAGATAGGGATGACCATATGGTGTGTAGTAGATCACAGAGGATCATATGGTTCGTTTGACCTAGCGAGATATAAACAGTATCACAGCTGAGACGGTCCCTGGATATGCTGTCGGTCTAAGCTGCGGCACATCGGTTTATAAGTGGGCTTATCCTAGCTACTTGATGTGTCGGTACATGTTCATGTATTGATGGGATCAACAGTGGGATGTGCCATTCTCATTGACATATGAATGAGCCAGATCCCTAACATACTTCCTATGATCTTAAACCTTACAGAAGGATAAGGGGCACACACGGATTGACCACACTTTGATATGCTATGGTGGCGAGTCTTACATGTACTCTTATACCTGCACTTTGGGTGTTGGCAATTTGTGTGGGGTCTGCTTAGGCTGGATGTATAGGTAAGCATATCCGTTTCAGGATGGTGACATTCCCTGATGAGCTCACAAGGTTCTTTATGCTAAGTCCTGCAGGCTGAATGATTTGTCAAGCATAAGAGAAAAGGAGTGAGTGGTACTAGTCAGGAAATAAGATATTAATTAATTGTGGTTAATTGTCATAAACCAAATTAATTAATGAATGTCTAAAACCTTAAATATGTGGATCATGTTAGTTTAATGCAACCCGTTCCTAATAACGTGGTAATAAAGGGGCGAGTCAACATTGTTACCGTGGTGAAGGTTAAAACAATGTTTTATTAATTAATTATGTTCTGGGTTGAACAAGGAAGAATTAATTAATAAAGAGGGCCCACTTTATTATTTGCATTTGATCCCTGGTCTGGCCCACACACTGCTCAAGCCCAATTAGGGTTAGGGTTTCTCAAAACGCTAACACTATAAATAGTCTCTTCCTCTCAGATCAGATGGTAGCCACCACAGTATACAACTAGTATTCTATTCGAATATTGAGAGAGAGAGAGAGTTTTTGGGCGATCAGAAGGAGGGATTTTTCTGATCGAATCCTCCAGCTTTCTGATTCAACTTGGTGGATAATCCTCACCAGATTTCCAAGGAGCAAGGGAACAGATCAGAAGATCAGATCTGTAGGAACACAAGAAGGAGTTCCATTCCGCTTCAGATCTAACTTCATCGTTAATTCTCCGATCTAGATCTGTAGATCAAACGATTGAAGAAAGGTATTTCTCTTAATCCATCCTATACAATTAAGTTTGTAGGAGCATGCATAGGATTCGCATGGTTTATTTAATCGAATTTATTTTGATACCCTAAGAACGATCCTGCGAATTAAATAACAACTCACGTTGTTGGTCGTAGACTCGAATCCTACATCTGGCTCTTATACCAATTGTAGGAACTAAGTCTACAATAGGCGACATGAATCGCCATTTATTTTAAACCATGGATTCGATTTATGGATATTAAAATAAACACTATGACAAACAGTAAATGCCCTATGCATGCTCCTATTTAATTTAATTCGTAGATTCAACGGAATACCTCAACTCCTGCGGATTGAATACGGCGGTAGATCATTGATGGTGTTCCTATAGATCTGATCTTCTGATACGTTCCCTTGCTCGATCCAGAAATCTGGTGAGGATACGCTACCGGATCTACAGCCGCCCACTCTCTCAATTCTCTCTAGGGTTTCTGATTTGAAACTTCAAAACCTTTGTGGGAAATGAGAAATTTATCTATTTATATAGATCTGGAGAATGGGCTATTAGGGTTTAATAAACCCTAATGGGCTCTGAGCAATGTTGGGTCAGACCAGGGATCAAATGCAAATAATAAAGTGGGCCTCCTATTAATTAATTCCATGTTCAACCCAGAACATAATTAATTAATAAACATTAATTCATGCCAATAGAGAATTAATGCTGACCTACCCCTTTATTACCACGTTATTAGGAACGGGTTGCATTGACTTGGTTAATCCCCATATTTAAGGTTTCAGACATTCATTAATTAATTCAGCGTATGACAATTAGCTGTAATTAATTAATCGCTTATTATTCCCGAGTAGTACCACTCAACCCTTATCTCTTATGCTTGAATCAATGATTCAGCCTGCAAGACTTAGCATAACGAACCTCGTGAGCTTCCCAGGGAATGTCACCATCCTGAAATGGATATGGTTATCTAAATCCAGCCTAAGGAAACCCCACACAAACTGCCATTACCCAAGATGCAGATATATGAGTACATGTAAGACTCTCCATCATAGCAAGTCAAAGTGATAATCAACCCATGTGTGCCCCTCAGCCTTCAATAGACTTTAGATCCGACCAAGTTACCGAGATCTTTACTCATTCATATGTCAAGTAGAATGGTTCATCTCACTGTTGATCCTATTAATACATTGAGATGTACCGGTCACACAAAGCAGTCAAGATAAACCACTTCTGGACTTGTGTGCCGCAACCTAAACCTACAGCCAAACCAGAAACTGTCTCAACTGTCATAACTATTTATATCTTCCTAGGTCAAACGATCTATACGATCTTCTGTGATCTCTTACACACCGTATGATCTTCCTATCGACAAGATAACTGGATGTGTTTGTTCGCATCATATGATTGTTAATTCAGACAGGAGTTGTTTATTGCAAGTATATCAAACATAATGTTTCCCAATATACCAATCATAATACTTTTATGTATACAATTCCAACAAGACGAGCAAAGGACCAGGCGAGTGAGCTTGTGGACTGAAGAACGAGGCATTCTTCAGCAAGCTATAAATCGTAGGAGCACCTTGTAAATCTAACACTTAGTGGATTTCCAGACTTACGTCTGAAGAGTGGACGTAGGACCTTTAGAGTCCGAACCACTATAAAATCTTTTGTCATTTACTATTTTCTTTCATACTCTTAGCTTACTCTCATTAAAACTCAACACTCAAATATTGCAGTATACTTTAAAAAACTGTCTTTAAGTATACTTGACTTTAAGCACCTAAACTAAAGATTTGACAAACCAAGCTGACATGTCATCCTCAGCTTGGATAAGTGCAAGCTTATTGAAACAATATATTCAATTCCGTTGTGCATATTAAGTCTACTCTGATACAAATCAGGACCAACAAGTGGTATCAGAGTGGTCAGTCCTTCCAGGCTAGTCGTTTGAGTCGCTTAGGACTATTATCCTTTCCTTGCACACAATTTTTTCTTGACTTATATTATAAGCTTAGATATAATCATGATGAATATGATAAAGGTGCTGCCGTACAACCCAAGAAGTACATTATGTGGAAGAAGAGGTCTTCCATCTAGCTAAAAAGTGTCCATCTGGAGATGGAAGAGGTATTGGAAAGCGGACCAATAAAGATCATCAAGGTCCTTCCACCTCTTAGAACTGAAGGTGCGAGAACCATCGACAAGCCTTATGACGAATGGAGCTTAGAGGACAAGAGAAGTAATCAACTTGATTCCATAGCTCTAGAGGCTATCTTATCTTCTCTACCGGACACCCTGGTGGAGGAAGTTATGCAGTTCAATAATGCCAAAGAGGTCTGGAGCTACCTCAACACATTTTGCCATGAGGCTGACCAAATGAAACACAATAAGTTGCAAGTGTGTGTCGATAAAACGAGTCATTCCAGATGCAACCTGGAGAGACGATAAAGGCGATGGAGAAAAGATTCAACACCATTGTCAGTGAGCTCAATGCATTGGATATGACCTACTATGTTACAGATCTTAACGCCAAGATCCTATCCAAAGTGCCAGAGGAAGACTGGTTCGTCAAGACAACCTCGCAAACAACTACGTTATTAAGCCCTAGACCACTCCAAATAGAACGTCAATTATCGCCCTACGACCTAGCACCACACAAGGATTGGAGCTAAAATTGTATGAATCTACACTATTCACGATGATTCCGCCCGCGTGTTGGCTGCAGCGTTCACGTCAACTACCTCCTAAGCTAGCTATTACCTATACCTAAGAGGTAAGGAACTAGTTCTAGTGCAATTCAAGCTCTCAAAGGAAAGTAAACAATCAAAATTCAATCTCAATTCAACACAATATCCATCCAATCAATACTCACAGTAGAGTTTAGTACCTCATACCTTCAATTGTGTATAATACAATAGAGAAAATGATAGAATCCATTACAAATTGATAGGTCAAATGATGATCTTCTTCAATTGTCTTCCGTGTACTCAATCTACCTCTTGAGCTTCCTTGATCTTCACCAAATGTGGAGAAATGTGGCCTAGATCACCTTGGATGTGGATGGGGAGTATTTGGAAGATGGATTGGGAGAGAATTCTCGTGATAGTTATTTGGAATCTGACCAAAAGTTATTTTAAAATTCGAAGATCCCCCTTTTATAAACGAGCTAACAGGGCCTCGGATCGCCCGGTCGAAGTATGGCTCGCTCGGTCGAAGCTGGAAATCGCCAAACTGCTGAAAAACCCGCTCTGGCTCGCCCGGTTAGATTTGACTTTACCGAGCCTGCTCTCTGTTGGCAAGGCTCGGTCGAGCAGGCTCAGCTCGGCCGGTCGAAGTCTCTGTCCGGCTTGGCTCGGCTGGTCCTGCTCTGCTCGGCCGGTCAAGCTCTCTGTCCGGCTTGGCTCGGCCGGTCCTGCTCCGCTCGGCCGGTCGACGCCTCCAAACTCCAAACTCGTGCAATTTTCCTCCAAAACTCCACCAAAAATGCTAGTTTATGCTCAAAACACGTCTTACAACATACAAAATACAAAAACACGAAAACACGACAAAAGAACAACAAAAACATATGATATGAGGGTAAAATGGCCACAAACATGCATGCTCACACATCGAAAATTAGGTCATTTTACACACATGGTCAACTGACCGGCCAGATGGTCACCCAAGCTCACAACAAAAAGTGATTCCAACTACATCTGGATCTCAATCCAAAGAAGGAGAATCTCAATCACCAAGCTTGAAAAGCAAATGAGGAGGCTTTCCAAACTCGTCGAGAAGGCAAAAGGTAAGAAGAAAGTGCAATTCCAAGAGAATAGATTCGTCAAGCGAGCCCCCAGAGCATGCTTCCACCGTAGTTCCTCTGAACATCTAAAGTTCGAATGTCCCTCTGTGAACAAGGAGGAAAGATAGAGATTGAAGAAAGTCTTCAAGCGATGAGTATGTAAGGCATTAGCTTAAGCTATGTTGACAAGGACCAAGATGCCGGAAGTTCCAGACCATGATGAGGACTATTCATCTGAGGAGGAAGCTGACGAGAAAGCTCTCCTAGCATTCATGGTTGCATTAGGAGAGGAAACCGAGAGAAGTTGAGACAACACTCACAGGTTCAAGTGAGAAGGTAGACACTCATCTTATCACTAAATTCTATGCATGCATTCTTGACGAATCTGAGTCGCAATGCTCCAACTCAGAGGAGATCACTATAGACATTTTATCGATAGATTTTCAAAAAATTTATGAAGTAAAAATGTCATGCCTGGCGAAAATGTTGGAAATGTATACATAAAAGCATTATGATTGGTATATTGGAAAACATTATGTTTGATATACTGGTAATCATTAATGACTTGCAATAAACAACTCCTGTCTGAATTAACAATCATACGATGCGAACAAACACATCCAGTTATCTTGTCGATAGGGAGATCATACGGTGTGTAAGAGATCACAGAAGATCGTATAGATCGTTCGACCTAGCATGATATAAACAGTTATCACAGTTGAGACAATTTCTGGTTTGGCTGTCGGTTTAGACTGTGGCACACAAATCCATAAGTGGTTTATCTTGACTGCTTTGTGTGACCGGTACATCTCAATGTATTGATAGGATCAACAGTGAGATGAATCATTCTACTTGACATATGAATGAGTAAATATCTCAATAACTTGGTCAGATCTAAAGTCTATTGAAAGCTGAGGGGCACACATGGATTGACTGTCACTTTGACTAGCCATGGTGGAGAGTCTTACATGTGCTCATATATCTGCATATTCGGTGATGGCTGTTTGTGTGGGATTTCCTCAGGCTGGATTTAAAAAAACCATATCCGTTTCAGGATTGTGACATTTCCTGGGAAGCTCACGAGGTTCGTTATGCTAAGTCCTGCAGGCTGAATCATTGATTCAAGCATAAGCGATAAGGGTTGAGTGGTACTACTCAGGATTAATAAGAGATTAATTAATTACAGCTAATTGTCATACGCTGAATTAATTAATGAATGTCTGAAACCTTAAATATAGGGATTAACCAAGTCAATGCAACCCGTTCCTAATAACATGGTAATAAAGGGGTATGTCAGCATTAATTCTCTGGTGGCATGAATTAATGTTTATTAATTAATTATGTCCTGGGTTGAACATGAAATTAATTAATAGGAGGCCCACTTTATTATTTGCATTTGATCTCTGGTCTCGCCCAGCAGTGCTCGGAGCCCATTAGGGTTTATTAAACCCTAATAGCCCATTCTCTAGATGTATATAAATAGATCAAATCTCTCATCCCACATATGTTAGAAGTTTCAAATCAGAAACCCTAGAGAGCTGTAAATCCGGTAGCGTATCCTCACCAGATTTTTGGATTGAGCAAGGGAACAGATCAGAAGATCAGATCTGTAGGAACACCATCAACGATCTACCGCCGTATTCAATCCGCATGAGTTGAGGTATTCCAAAATCCATCTATTGCAATTAAGTTTGTAGTAGCACGCCTAGGTTCGCCTAATTTATTTAACTCATATTTATTTTTGATACCCTAAGAACGATCCTTGGCAAGTTAATTGAAGTGGAAATTCGTGTTGTCTATTGTAGACTTGAATCCTACAATTCGTATCAAAGCCAGGTCTCGTTCTTAGGCTCTATCCTGAATAAATTGTGATAAAATAAATATGTATGTTCATGGATGGATTTAAAATTGTTGTGGATGTTTTTATTCTCGTGGTCTTCTCGTTTTGGTTTTTAGTTTTCACCACGAGAAAATCCGTGGCTAAAAATATATTTTTTAGATCTGTAATAGATCTAGATCAATTTCTTTGTATTTTTTATTTCAATCTATAAAAATATATTCAAAGACCATGTTGAAGATAGAGAACAAGTCTTCTCAGCAATCAGTCAACCACTTGCAGCCGCTCATCGGTGACCGGCGACCAACGGAGGACGGCGGCACACGTGCAGGACGGTGGCGATGCACAGGAATCCTTAGGGTTTGGCCTGCGCGCGGCTGGGTTGCCTCCCACCGTGCGCGCGTGCATTTTCTCCAACCAACAGGACCGTCCCAGCGTCCTCTCGTTCAGAAGGAGCGGGCGGAGGGTTTAGGCTCGCGGCAGAACCCTTAAAACGAGGGTGGCGGCGGCGCGCAGCTGGGCCGCGCCTTCGCCGACGTTCGTGAGCCCCGAGTCTCCTCTCTCTCTATGTGTTGTCTTCACGATGATGATGATGGGTGGTGTCGGACGGCAGCCGCGTGCTTGAGGCGCGCGGCAGTTCGCATAAACGACAGTAGCAGCCTATTGCTGGTTCTCGCGACTGCAGCTGGTTTAGATGTTGCCAGTCACGTCCATCATTCCTCCTCCAATCGGTGACGTCGCGCAAGGGTGGTGGCAGGCGTGGGTGGTTGTTGGGAATTATTTTATAATTCTCCCTTTAGGATCAAATTTGTAATAGGTTTTGTTGAATCAAAGCCTTAGCCTTTGGTTGATCATTGCTGAATTCTAGCATAGTCTAGCATATCTTATAATGTCCTGTATAGGCCAAGTATTGAGTTGTAAAAGACTAGCTTTGCTAGAAGTTCTCCCAGCAGACATCGAAGAACGCTATATGCTAGAAGACATGTGATAGCAGAATGCTAAGGAGTTAGCATTTGCTAACATCCAGCAGATCATCGCTAAAGTTGCTAGCAATCAAGTGCTAAATAGAATGATTGCTAAGGCATTAACAATCATATACTAGAAGGAGAGACTGCTAAAAGGTACATACTCAGCAGTCGGAAGAAGATTAGCAGAATGCTGAAGGAGTCAGCATTTGCTAGCTTATAGCAGATTGCTAAAGATAGCAATCAGAAACCAAAGGAATCAAGTGCTTAAGTTTGCTGAGGCGTCAGTAGTCAGATACATAACTAGTAGAATAATGAGGATACCCATCTAGCAGATCGTGTTAAAGGAGCTTAGCAGAGCAAAACAGTCAAAAGCAAATGCCATACTCCCGTTCTGACAGAAGTACACACGGAGGACAAAGCTTTCCCGAAATAGTTCAAAAAGTACTGTACGACGCCAAAAGCAACTGAAAAAGTTGAACCACTCTTAGACGAAGGAGCCGTTGTGTCTAACGGGTATGGAGATTCAAAATTTGAATCTCCAAGTATAAAAGACAAGTCCAAAAGTGAAAGACAACTACTGCTTCTATCACTACCGACATTCGCAAACATCCTAAGTGTGAGATTCCTTTGACAAAGAGAACATGTGAAAAGTAGTCAGTTGAGAGCACGAGATAAAGAGTATTCAAAGCCCTCAACAACCAGAAGTGTCTTCCATTGAATATTTGACATTTCCTTTTAAAGATTCTTTAACTTCGGTTGAGAATCTTCAATCATTGGGATACCTTCCATCCTAGGAAGATCCAACAGTCATCTTTGAAAGGGATTGACTCTGACGGGCATTAGCCGCTAACCAGAAAAGTTCAGACGCAAACTATAAAAGCTTCACGACAACGTAGGACAAGTTTCACGAAGGTTTAGCCCTTGACTTGGCCGAAGCTGTGATCTGAGAAGGACGAAGTGACGGAGGATAGCTTTGTTGTGGCCGGTTCGAAAGTTCACCGCCTACCGCAAGTGTTCGGCGATTCCTTGTATTTCGTATACTTTCTTAGTGGAATTCTTAGCATTTCGGCTAAGGAGTGGACGTAGATCTATTTGGATCGAACCACTATAAATATTGTGTTCTTACTATTTTATTGCTTAGAGTTCTAGGTTGGATTTGAAACCTAGCAGTCATACTGCTAGTGTATATCTGTGAAGAAACCTTAAACATATCTTGGGCTTAAACAATATTTAAAAACGTTAGTGCAAGTGACGTTTACTTATTCCGCTGCATTTTGTGTCTCTGTTTGAACATGACTACTCTGATAAATTGGGACCAACAAGTGGTATCAGAGCAGGAGGTTGAAAGACCGACTGCTTCTGAGTCGCTTTAAGACCAGATCTATCTTTTTCTTGCACTGTTACTATTGTGTTTTGTCTGTCTAGCTCAGGAAGTTATTTAAGGCGTGAACAAAATGTTGAGCCACACACTTGGGAAGTATACAAAGGAGAATTTCAAGTCATGGAAGAAGCTTGCTCTTATACAGCTTCAAAGCATACATCCTGAAATGGCAGAAGTACTTGAGAGAGGTCCAATAAAAATTATGAAAGCTAACACTTTTGTAGGACCACCTGCTGCTGATGGAGAAGAACCAAGACCCCAAATGGTTCTAAAGCCTTATGACGAGTACACAACCGAGGACAAAAAGAGAGCCCAGTTGGAACATTTGGCAAAGAAGCTAATCATTGACTCTCTACCAAAGTTGATGGCTGATAAAGCGCTTGACTTTGACACTGCCAAAGAAATGTGGGACTATGTCTGTGAATCTTCCCAAGAAACAGACCAGATGAAGCGTAACAAGTTACAGGTAGCTGTTGACAAATATGAATCGTTCTCTATGATTGCAGGTGAATCTATACAAGCCATGGAAGAACGATTCAATACCATTATAGGAGAGCTTCGCAATCTGGGCAAAAAATATGAAAATGGGGAGATGAACAACAAGATTATCTCTGAACTACATCCTAGGGATGATTGGTTTGCAAAGATGACGAGCTTGAGTGAGAAAGACCTCAACAACATGTCTACATCCGAGGTATTTTCTCAACTTAAAACTCACGAGTTTATCATACAGCAATCGAAAAAGAATGAAGCAGCCGTGGCTCAAGCTTCATCAACACTCGCTGCTAACTCTGAGGATCTAGCGTACTTCGCTAAGAAGGACTTCAACAAGTATAAGATGAAGAAGCCCTTTCATAATCAAGAGAGATCTGCTCCAGCGTCACCAGCAAAGGAAGTTGTCTCAACCTCAGGTTCTCAACCTGTTGATCTGAAGATCAGTGAGCTGGAAGAGCAGATGAAGAAACTTCAGAAGTTGATGATGGAAGCTAAAGCTGAGAAAGAGGCCAAAGAAATCCAGCAATCATCATCATCTACCCGCTCAGCAGAGCGAAAGCCTAGGACGTGCTTTGAATGTGGTTCGTCGGATCATTTAAAGCATGAGTGTCCGAAAGTCAGCAAAGAAGAAAGAGAGCATCTGAAGCAAAGATTTGAAAGACGTGCTGTTAAAACAGTCACCAGGGCGCTGCTGACAAGGACAAAGGCTCATGATATCCCCGAGAATGGTGAAGAATATTACATTTCTTCAGAAGAAGATGATGAAGAAGCCATGCTAGTCTTGATGGCCAATATTGTCGAAGATCAGTTTGCTGATGCTGATGTTGATGCTGATGATAATGAATCGGCTCTAGCAGTCGATGATAATGAGGTACTATCTACAAGCATTCTTAGCTTTGCAACCATTGAAGAGTCAGAGGAATTCTCTTTAGATTCTGAGGAAGACTATCTCACGAAACTAAGTGTAGAATTCTCAAAAATGTATGAAATCAAGAATGCTATCGTTGGGGAGAACACCTCACTAAAACTTGAAATTATATCTTTGACCGAGGAAGTCGAAAGACTAAGGTCTGAAAGTGAGGAATTTTCAAAACTCAAAGCTGATTACTCCAAATTGTCTGAGAAATTTCAAAATCTTGAAAAGGAGAATCTTGCTTTGAAAAGCAAACCCAAAGAAAATTGCATTTGTACATACACATCCAGCAAGGCAGTTCTAAATGCCATTGTTAGCCAACAGAGACATCATAATGATCGATCTGGTTTAGGGCTTGGATATTCTGAAAAAGCAACGCCTTCTAAGCAGAAACCAATCTTATTTGTTTCTGCTGGAACTATCATTGCTAACAAAGGAAAAGGAATTGTCACTGCTGAATCTTCAAATGCTAAGCCAATTGCTAAGCAGAAGAATGGACATCCGCAGAATGCGTCTGTTGGATCTCAACAGAGGTCTACCTCAGAGACTGATAAGTATTCATCTGCTAGATCTCAGCAGAGGCCTCAATCAGGATCTACAAAGCATACATCTACTGGACCTCAGTAGAGGAACCCAAGGATGAATGCTATGCACGAATCTGCTAAGCCTCAACAGATGAACCAAATGACGAATACCAAGCATGTATCGGCTGGACCTCAGCAGAGGAATCCGAGAGCATATGCTAAACCATATTCAGCAAGACCAAGGATTACTGAGCGTTTTGTTTCCAACGCAATGACAGCAAATCCTGCCTTTCACAAGAGCAAGCAAGCTCATTACAATGCTCTAAGACCTATATATCAGCAGAACACACTACATAGGAGAAACACCTATGTAAGGCCTGAGCCAAATTATTTCATATTTCAAAGGGCAAGGAAGGATAAGCACACCATTGCACCTAGATATAACAATGTTAAACATGCTAAACCTAAGGTCGAGAAAGTGGTGAAGGGTGAGATCAAGAGGAAAATCTTGAAAATCACTAAGATGTGGGTTCCGAAAGGAAGTTTGATCCACGCTAATCCTGCAAGACCCGAAGCTAAATGGGTACCTAAATCAACTTGATCAATTGTGTTGCAGGAACAGGATCCGAGTGCTAAAACGTCAAGCATATCAAATGAGTGGATCCTTGACAGCGGCTGCTCCACACATATGACGGGGAATGAGAAACTATTCTCAGACATACAAAGATTCTTTTATGGCCCCAAAGTCAAGTTCGGAGATAACAATGAAGGGAGAGTTGTTGGAAGAGGATGTATTGAGCATAATGGCTTAAGGATCGTCAACGTAGCTCTCGTTTCAAACCTCAAACACAACTTACTAATGTTGGGAAATTTGGCTAAGTTTCCTCTCCCCAGTAGCTACTTGTTTAGATCCTAATTTTGGTGTTTTGGTGGATCAAATCCTAAGTCCTACCAGCGTCAGTTTGTCTCTAGAATAGCTCTAGTCTCAAATGTAAAGTCCTGTTTAGGTCTTTTGAGTTGTAAGTCGCAGCTGATCAAGACTCATGCTGGCTACTGTTCACCAGCATGAGATGTACTCACCAGTTGAGAGAAGTCTCACCAGCAAGCGACTGACAAAGACTCGTGCTGACACTGTTCATCAGCATGAGAAGAGCTAATGACTGGCTACTGTTCACCAGTTGGGAAGGTTTTCATCAGCAGGGAGCTGACAAACCTTATCAGCAGAATAGGTGTTCTCACTGACACTGTTCACCAGCGGTGAAGCCACCAGTCATGGGAGATTCCAAGAGTTAACATCAGACAAATTGGTAGACTTAGATTGTGCCAACGCAAGTCACCAGCAGAGACTTGCCAGCACAAAGATCACCAGCATGTTCTACTAGTCGGATGTTACCAGCAGAATTCAAGATTCGCTCTCCCAGAGTCTTAGAGACAAAAAGAAGATTCGTCTGAGGAATAAACTGACAAAGTATGACTTTTAAGGGAGGATACCTTAAAGTCTATCAGTTCAAGACACCAGTTCCGATTCCTCGTACTGACGAATAGTGCCGTTCTGACATAAAGAGATCAATGTCAGATAAAGTGGACAAAAGCATGGCGCTTTCCGGAAATCCCTACCTGCCGCCGTCAGAAGGACATGCGAGGACAGAGACCTTTTTCGGATGAGTCCAAACGGCTAGAAGATTTGAATGAGATCCTGCGTCTATAAATAGGTCGGAACCACCAACATTTAAGACGCTTGCACGCTAGCTTGCTTCCCAACATTCAATACTCTTGACCTACCGAAAGACTGAGAATTTATTACGCTCAAGCAAGCAAGCAAATCTTTCGAGGCCTCTCTAAAGGCTATCCGTGTGTTGATTTATTCAAACACGAGACTTCAAGCTTCCAGCTTGTAAGTTATTGATCTCTTTGGTGTTCTTTCTCTTCCGAGGAAGTTCACAGCAGCTCTTGTGCCAGCCAGCACTTGAGTTATTACGGGCTTTTTGCCGTATTGAGGAGACACGTTCTTGGGAGAACTAAACACCCAGTGAAGCTGTGGAGGTTGAAGTGACGTGCTCGCACTCTACAAGCTGATCAGAGTTGAAGAAGGACAAGGCCGGGAGCGGTTGATCTAGTGAACTGGTGGACGAGGCATTCACCAGCTAGAGATAGATCGTAGGACGCTTGTACCCGATTACTCTTAGTGAAATTTCCAGTGGTACGACTGGAGAGTGGACGTAGATCAGTTGATCGAACCACTATAAATCCTTTGTCTTTTATCAGCTTTCTGCATTTCATACTGATTTAAAACCCAGCACCCAAGTGCTGGTGTATATCTAAAAACTGATATAACTGTGCAAACAAGGCTAAAAACATTCCAAGTCTTGAGCTACCAGCTGACGAGCCAGTTGCCAGTCAGCTGAGTACTCAGAGTGCCAGTTGACTTACCAGCTGACAAGGTCCCAGTCAGCTGAGTAACCAGCAGAGCGCAAGAAACGAACTAACACAGTTTCCGCTGCCAAGTTATACCCTGATAATCCGGGACCAACAACTAAGCATTAGCCAATTATGCGAAAATGGGTACACTGTATCATTTGTCAATTCTAGTTGTTCTATTGCTGACAATGTTACAGGAGAAGTGAAGCTAAGAGGCATCCGTAAGGGTGGCCTATACGTTGTTGATTGGCAGAGCGGTCAACAACACTCGTGCTTCCTAGCATTGAACAAAGAGGAGACAACATGGTTATGGCACAAGAGGTTGAATCATCTGAATTTCAAAACTATTAACCATCTTGCCAAGAACAAACTTGTTGTAGATCTGCCTGCTGAGACTTTCCGAAAGGAAGGTGTGTGCAAAGCTTGCCAACAAGGGAAGCAGACCAAAGCTTTGTTCAAATCAAACCCAGAGAAGGCTACATCAGGGAGGATCCTTGAGCTCCTGCACATGGATCTATTCGGACCAGTCACACCATCCACTGTAAGCAAGAAAGTTTATACGATTGTGGTTGTTGATGACTTCTCCAGGTAGACATGGGTTCGCTTGCTAAGGACCAAGGATGAAGTCAAGATCCTTCTACCAGAGCTGATTCTTAAAGAACAAACTAGCAAAGAGGTCACTGTGAAGAGGATTAGATCAGATAATGGAACCGAATTTTGCAATGGAATCTTGATGGATTTTTGCGCAGAAGCCGGTATCAATCATGAGAAGTCCGCTGCTATGACTCCCCAGCAGAATGGGTTAGCAGAGCGAAGGAATAGGACTTTGAAAGAAGCCGTGCGGACCATGCTTGCAGACTCCGGTTTAAGTGGAAAATATTGGGGAGAAGCAGTGATGACCGCATGTTACACTCAGAATAGGAGCGAGATCAATGGCAGATTCACAATCCCATGCGTCATAGAAGGAGAGACCTTCGGAACCTTCACAATCCCCTGCGTCATAGGAGGAGAGACCTTTGGGAAGGTCCTTTGTGATTCCGGCGCGTCCATCAACTTAATGCCGCTATCCATCTTCAAGAGGTTGGCCATTGGAAGCATAAAGCCAACCACCATCTCACTTCAGATGGCCGACCGCTCTGTCTCCTACCCGAGAGGCATCGTGGAGAATGTGCTTGTCAAGGTCAAAGACTTCATCATCCCAGCCGACTTTGTGGTCTTAGACATGGAAGAGGACCACAATATTCCGCTGATCTTGGGGAGACCTTTCTTGAAGACAGGTGGAGCGCTGATTGACATCCGAGATGGCAAACTAACGTTTTGGGTTAATAATGAGTCAGTCACCTTTCCTATCGGCTAAACAATGCAGAATCATAATGAAGGAAGCTACCGGAAAGAGTGCCATATGATAAATTGTTTCAATCCGGTGATTTCCTCTCCCTCATCTTCTCTTAAAACTGATTCGGATTCTCTAGAAAACTCTCTTCTACACTCTCTGTTTTCATCTTCAGATTTGGATGAGGCAAAGGATGAGCCTGTGGATCAAGAGATGGAGCTAGATGTGTTCAAGAAGATAACTCGAGAAAAGGAGAATAAAATGGAGCAACTACCAAGCCGACACCGTCAGAACAAGCCAGAAAAATATGGGGGATTGTCCACGTTGATCGACGCCAGAAGCTCGTCGATCGACGCAGCCTCAGAAGTCCCGTCGATCGACGCCAAGAGCTCGTCGATCGATGCAGGAGGAAAGATTGACATGACGGTTTCATCGATCGAAACAACGAGACGTCGAAAAGGGATCGCTGCAATTTTGCCCACGACGATCGACGCACATCCTACATCGATCGATGCAGGTCTGGAACAGCAACCTCCTAACTCCGATCCGCCTGTTTTGAAACTCAAACCACTACCGGCGCATCTGAGGAAGTACAAGTCCGTCATTGAGTGGACAATGGGGGATATCAAAGGAGTCAGTCCTTCATTATGCATGCACATGATCCTTCCGGAAGAAGACTCCAAGAAATGGGGGATGGAAGTCATCAAGAACAAAGATGGAGAGGATGTTGCGGAAAGGCCAGTCTGGACCCGACCTCCTTAGTAGGTGAATTGAGGTACCGTCAAGCTGCGACGTTAAATCAAGCACTTGTTGGGAGGTAACCTAACAATTTACTATTTTTCTTTCTCATTTTTTATTTATTTATGTTAGTTTTGCTTTTGTCTTGCGTTAACATTTGTTTTGAAAAAAAAAATCAACGCCGAGCCCAAATGAATTAGTTCACGTTGAGTGATGTTTGAAGACTCCGGGGGATAAAAAGTTGATGTCTGAGATCAACCACCAGGTATTGTTCCCTCTTTTGTCTGATTTTCAAACTTATTCCACTCTTTAAGTTGGAAATAAGTTTGGGGGGATGTGGACAAGAGATGGAACGTTCTATCTTTTATTTATTCTGCTTTTCGTCTTTAAATTATTTTGTTTTCTATTTTATGCTATTTTGTGGGGAAAAATATTGAGTTTTGAGATAACCTGAATGAGATTGTGAGATTAGAATTGATTGAATGTTGAGTTTGAATTGATTGAGATTGTGGTTAGATGCCTATGAATGTAGAATACCGCATGATAGGATTGATTTGACACTTATACTTGCATGCTAATTGAGCTGATTTGAAATTAACTGTGGAAGAAAATTTTTAAACCCTTCTGTGAGAAATTTGAGCCTTTATTTCGTTTGATGTGAGATTTACATGTGTGTTTTGATTTCTCTAGAACTTGCCTATTTTCTGTGTTGAGACTGCATAGTGTGCACAAGTTTAGGAGATGATATTAGGCCATCTTTGTTAACCCAATATCCTAAACACTGTCCCTTCACAATAAAATCTTCCCTAGTTAGCCACTTTGAGCCTGTACAATTTTTCTTTCCTTGTCTATGAGATTAAGAAAAATATTGTCTCACTCGTGTCTTGAGTTATGGTACGTATGGGGTTGATTGAAAGTGAGTTGGAGATAAGAAATGATAAATTAGTGGTGAAAAGATGTGTGCAAAAAGAAGCTCAAAAGAAATAATTAGAATTCTCATAAGCTCTCTGAAAAGAAAAGAATACAAAATTATCGAAAAGAGCATAAGAGATTCAAAATGAGCTAGAAAAAAAAAATTTGAGTTTGTTGATGTATATGAGGAGATGAGGTGGATGATTATAGATAGTGGTTGGATGTGTTGAGAGTCATGAACTCAATTTATTTAGTCACTTGGCCATATTTCCCTACCTTATCAGAAAAAGCCTACGTTACAACCTGTCAAAAGTCCTTTTTGATTCTAGACTTGTGTGCACATTCTAGCAGTGAAGATATTAGAAAATTTGCAAGCCTATGGTAGAAATTTCTTCATACATGTTGTTGAGTGCTTTCATCTATACCTTAAACACTTGAGAGTTGAGTGATACACTTCCTGTGAGTTCTTCCATAGTTGATGAATTTTCTGCCTCTTTCGAATTGCTTGTGTGTAGTGGATTTTTGATTCTTGACTGTGATGAATCTTGTGAGGCATTTCACTTTAACTACATGATCTTTTGATTTCTTTCTTGCCTATTGATTGAGGACAATCAAACGTTCAAGTTTGGGGGATTTGATAAGTTCATTATTTTACTCACTTATCTATATTATTTTCTACTGTTTTATGTGGTTTTATTAAGTTTATCCTTATATTTTATGCTTGAGTCTATATTTAGGTGTTATTAGGCGTGTTTTGATGTTCATGCAGGTTTTAGGCCTAAATTCACGAGAAAACCGTTCCGAAAGCAGTGACGTGTAAGAGTAGCAGTGAAGAGTTCTTCCACATGAGGAATTCAGGCTATTGGCACATGGCATTGGATAGAGCTTTGAGTTAGCTTTCCAACGCAACTGGAATCGGGTCAATCGGAGTTCGGGAGAGGAAGTTATGGCCAAAACCGTGAGACCGCGCAGAAGGGACGCCGGAGAAAAAGCTTCGTCGATCGCCGCCCAACGGGGCGTCGATCGACGGGAGTCTGGGCGCGAGAATTTGTTGAAAATCAAGATATTTCATATCTTTAGCCCCAGATTTGATAGGATATGTCTCCACCTTTATATATATCTCTGTAAATTCGATTTTTAGGTGTACTTCATTCCATATTTCAGATTTTGAGAGATTCCAAGCTTTAGTTGAGTTTTATGTTTGAAGACAGATTTTTGGGGAAAGACATTCAGACCCAAGTTCTTATGCAATTCAGGTTTTATTTATCTTTGATGAATTCTACTATGATTATGTGTAACTAACTTCCTTCACAGATTCCAGGGTTTCGAACTATCTATGTATGCTTGTTTGATTAATTGAATTATTTTCCCTTTCCCTCGTAGTTTGTGAAATCTGATTTTATTCTTAATCTTGAGTATGCTGGCCACATCTTAGGATTACATAGTTGAGAATTAGAGATGTAACTGTAATAGTTTTCAATGGAAAGAGATTTTCACAATATAATTTGATTTCTTGTCGTAACTGAAGGGAATAAATTATAGGAATAGATCCGTAGAATTCTGGAGTTAATTAATTCATCTTGAGACCGACAGGAGATAGGTAATTAATTAATCTACTTTATGAATTGTCCAACAAAGAAGTTCATAATACTTTTCTGATGTTTCACTACGAAGAGGAATTAAATTAGGAATTAATCAATTCATTCATACATGTCATACTTGATAGGTAGATATCCCTGGAATCTGTACTTCGCATATATTTTCTCAAAAGCTATTAAATTTTCTTGTTTTAAATTCTATTTTCCAAAATCAATTTGAAATCCAAAACCTTTAATTCTAAAATCCCCCTAGCCAATATTTCGAGAACTTATGGATTAGTACTTAGGATTTTTCGTTATTTCTTTCCTCGTGGGATCGATAATTTTATTTGCCGCTATATTATTAGCTTTGCTAAGTCGCGGGTTAAAAATATACGCGATCAGGCAACAATTACAAGATTATGGGATTTCTCTTGAATGCGTGCCAATTTACTGCGACAATAACAGTGCCATGTGCATTACGAAGAATCCAGTCCATCATTCGAGGACTAAGAACATTGATATCCGTCATCACTTCATCCGAGATCATCAGGAAAAGGACATTGATGTGCGATATATATGCACTGAGGATCAGATAGCAGATATCTTTACTAAACCTCTAGCAGAATCCAGATTCAAGGAGTTATGCATTAAGTTGGGTCTTATGGAATTGGATAATGCTGATGAATGAGATGATATACTTACTATCTATAGACTTCTTGGATTTCTGGAGAAAGTGATAAAATCACATATCTAATTATGTATACTTGCTGCTAAGCATATTTACTAAGGAGAAGTCTGCTAAGATCTCAGCAGAGATGGAGATTTCGTGTCAAATGGTTAGCAGAGATGATGGATCTACTAAGCATATGATCCAAGGCAAAGATCAATTCTTTGTGAATCTTGACATTTTAATGTGTTATTAATGTGTGAAGGAGTTATTCTAAATCTTTTTGGTTGATCTGCTGAAGTTTATGAAGATTATGCTGAAGCATGGAAAATGCAGAAGACAAGATCACCGCATGAAAGGAAAATATACTTTCATTAATATACTTTCAAAAAAAGGAAAACATTAATTACATTGAAAAGGAAGGTTACAACGGAATCAGTAAGGAGGCAGAGGCTTAATGGGATAGAAATCCCTTCCCCTAAGATTAGAGGGAGCAAGAGCAAGGTCTGGGAACTTCTGCTCAAGCAGCCAACTCAGTTGCATCCCATAAGGGAGAGGCTGATTTGGATAGTTTCACACGCACCTCCGCACTCCCTGGAAGACAAAGGTCGCCCAATCTACCTCCGCTCTATCATCGAAGGCCATCATTGCCTTCCATATCTCCCGAGTAAAGGTCATATTGTCAGGATCGTCGCCGACGATCATGTCGCTGATGATGTGAAAAATGACCTTGTATGGGGTCTGAAGGCCATATGCTGAAGAAGTGGGAGAGAATTCGAACAGAGGAGAGTCCCTCAATTTCTCCCATGCCGTCCACTCTGGAGCCGTCTCCCTCCCAAGGTAGTCCATTACAGACAACGGACCCCGGGGAAGGCCGAAGTCCGAAGCAAATGACTCAGGCATCCACTTGATCAATTAATTCCGGAAGACGCCATAAATAGCATCCCCCTCAGAATCACATGATCGGAGGAAGTGTTGCAAGTGAGCCCTCTAGAAACTGTGCGGAGTGGCGCAGACAAATTTTTTGAGGCCATTGTGATGAACGCCGGTCATCACCGCCTCTGCCACCCGATAATCAGCTTTGTATTCGGTATACAGGCCAGATTCACTGAGGATTTGATTCCTTGGCACATATAGTATGGAGGAGGGATTCATGTTTTCAAAAAAGAGAACTCGTTTCTTTAGAGCAAAGAGAAGAAGACAGAGTAGAGAAACGCCAGAAGGTATACCAAGAGAGTCTCAAGACGTGCTACTTATAAGCCCATTTGAATCCTGTTTTGCAATTAATGGACGGGACGTATTCTTTTGGAGGATCACGTCGGATCATCATTTCTCTCGACATTCGAGCAGTCGCACAGAGAGAGAAATTATCACATAAAGTGCTTGTCTTATCGGAAATAGAAGTGCTCAAATATGAACAGAAGACGAAGAGTCGCGAAGAGAGATGAATCACCAGATAAGCATTACACGTCTATTCGGAGGATGATATGATGGATTGCGATCAGCCGGGGAATGGCTCGAGGCATTCATCACGTTATGTTTAATGTTATATATCACACTCAGCATATCTAAGCAGGTGACTATGAATTGGGAAGGGATGCCACATAGACGTTGCAAATCAATGTCAGCCCGCTACATTCCACGTCAGCTAACTGCTGAGTCCGAGCTCTCAGCAAATCTCGGAAGCGTATATGAGAAGATTGTGGATCGCTTGTTATTGTGGATTTTGAATTCGATGAGACCCGTCAAATGCATTTAATGCATATAGGCGGCTGCGACGAATCAGGAGAAGCCACAACTAAAGCAATCGAGTATGTTTCGGAGTATGGGAAACCATACGGAGAATCGCGCCTCATCTAAACCGTTGATTATATCCACTAAAGAGAAACTCCCAACCATTGGATTAAACATCAGAAGGTATATATAAGTACCTTTGTCCCAAACACACCTTTTTCAGACGACGAAAAAAACTTGAATTTTTTCTTCTAACTCCCGAGCCTTACCCTCTCATAAAATCCCGCTCATACACTATCCTTGAAACCCTAGCTCAAAATCAATGCGGAAAGATCAAAATCAATGGAGGAAAATCCTTCCTCTTTATCTTCCTAAAATCCTGAATCAGATAATCGTTCCCCCATGCCCCGCCTTTCACCAACCACCTTCCTTTACCCACCTATCACAAGGTCCCCACTGCATGAGCGACATGCGCCCGGTTTTACTGGGATAGTGAAGAAGGAAGATATTGATGAATTGATTCCTTATGGTCAATTGGTAGTTATGGCCCAGAAGAAGGAGTTGTCCGGCCGATCAAAGGAACAGAGGCGTCTAGCCCAAATCATGAAGGACAGGATTCACTATATGCCTCTAGCCGCTACTCACATTCCAGAATGGATCATGAAGATCCTTGACTCCGAATTGCTGGTAAAATACCTATCCGCTGAACCTGATCACTTCCATCCTCACATGGTTTCTAAATTCTACGCTAGGGCTATGATGAATGATGACCAGAAATCGTTCAAAACCTCTGTTTATGGCAATATTATAGAATTAAGTGCCGAACTCTTTCCGAGGACCTTTGGGCTTCGAAATTATGGGGAAAGAATCTCTCAGTATAAGGTGAACAATGTGGTTGAGATGGAGAGGCGCTGGAATCTATGGAAAAAGCCTGGGGAGTTAAAGGACAAAAAGGGGCAGATTATCACATTTAGGGTTGCTACCCCTATTAACACTCTGATGGATGATTACAAGATCCTTGCTGAGATAGTGATTAAGATACTTGCTGAGATAGTGATTCAGCTAAGAAGTATGCTGTTATGATGGCATTAAATGACAACGTCAAAGGCAATTGGGCTGAATTTTTCTTCGAGCGATGGGCTGAGCATGCTCGGAAGAATGACCACATGGCCATAGATGGGACGTTCTCATATAATGTTAATTTTGGCCTGAAGATCAACAAATATCTAGAGATGATGTTTACACACAAAGGGATTGATCGAGGTGTGAAGCTTCTACCCACGGATTTCATACCGGTGACAAGGAAGGAGGCCAAACCATTAAGTTTCAAAAAACCGTGTAAGCTGACTGGAAAATCAAATGTGGATAAGGACAAACCTACATCTCCTGAGGAATCAGATGAAAGAAGTTTGGGATATCAAGTGCTGCAGCCGGCCATCCCTGTGTCTGCTGAAGCGGTTGCTTTACTAAAGAAGAATGCCGAGACAGAGCAATGCTTTTGGAATCTCGAGGAGATAGTCAAATTGGGGGATCTACCAGTGGACCAGATCAACGAGATCATGACCACAAAGGAAGCAGAACAACCTCCCCTTGTCCTAGGTGCCATAGCACTTGAATATCCGAAGAAAAAGAGGTCTGACATCACCTCTCCAGAAAAGAAAGCAAGAAAGCGGACGAGAAGGAAGCTAGTCCTAATTTCAGAGGAAGAGGAATCAGAGAAAGCCGCAGCAGAGAAGAAGGCTGCTGAAGAGAAATTGGACAACACCCCTCTGTCCTCCAGATGCCTGGATGAGCGTCTAAAAGGAATAAGGGCAACCAAGAGAAAGCGTGATGCTCAGAAAAAGGAGATTGAAACAAGATAATACAAGAAGTTTGTAAGTGAGATGACGTTCGAAGCAAGAGATCATGATTTCGAACGAATCATGCAAACTGCTGAGGAACGTGAGGCTCAAAAGAAAGCTGCTCAGCTGCTAGCAGAGGCGTTTATAGAAGGTAATGCCACAAGGAAAGGAAAAGGCATAGAAGGTGGAAGGATCACCATTTCCATCCCCCTAGTTGATGTTGAAGGAGCAATTATACCAGAACAGGAGGCCATGACGGATAAGGAGTTTGAGGAAGCATTTCATGCTGGAGAATTCAATGAGCCTCCTCCGCTCAAAGGCAAGAATATTCAAATCCGTGAACCGATTGTGGAGCCATGCAGCAGTTCAGATGAGGAGATTCCTCTCAGAAGGCCACCCAGAAGGCTACCAGGAAATCCGGAAGCTGGTCCTTCTGGAGCAGAAAAGCAAGCAGATGATGAGGTAGGGAGTGCTGAAGATTTACATGCTGAGCAGGTTGCTCCCGTGGATGGGCGCTCAGGTGCTGAGCAAGTAGTTAGCTCTCTGCAAACTGTTGAGGAAAGACCATCTGTTAGTATAGATGAAGCAAATTCTGAGGAAGGTCCTGATACTAGTAATCCTTCCGCTGCTGAGATAGAAGAAGATGAAGGTTCCATCCCCACCAGCTTCTCCGAGTCCGATTCCGACGGAGAACTCAAGGATGTTTATGATGCAAAGACCTTGAGGAAGATCTCCACGGAGTGCAGTGATCAACTTTGACTGCCATTCAATGGACTTCCCGGTCCCAGATTCAAGTTGAGGAGGTTCTCCCAGTGGTGCACTGAGATATCACCAGAAGAACAAGTAAACTCCAATTTTGAATTTTTTGGACGAGAAATTGAAGAATTTGTGGATATGATGGTTGAAAAGGAGATAGAAGAAGTTTTTGCTGGAGAATTAGAGGAAGGAACCGAAGAAGGAGAGATTGGGACGCGAGTTCAGGCGATGGAAGAAATATGACTATATTTCGCGAGAGCTCTGCGTAGAGGAAAAAGAGTTGATGATGGCGTGGAAAGGTCTGAATTTCTGGAGGCGTGAGGAACAATGGGCGAATAATTGGATGGATCAATCTCCTTGTGCCAAGCAGTACCATGATAGGGTCGTCCTTGCCAGACTTCAAATCATCAAGGCTCACCGACGAGCATCCTCTTCTCATTCCTTGCCGAAGTCTACCTTTGCTCCGGATGGCTTATCTGATGCTCACATTCAATTATCCAAGCGTCAAGCCAGAGCAACTACTGAATATAAGAGACGCCAAGCTGAATATGCAAAGATCAAAGAAGTGAGGTTGCAGGCTCGATTAGCCGCTATCCGAGAGGAAGTAGAGCGCGAAGCCCAAAATCTTGAGATGATCAAGTATCGCAATGAAATGAGGAATCGCGGGCTTATGCATTGGAACTAGGACTAGCAGATGCTTGGATGCTAGAGGAAGCTGAAATGGTTGCTGCTGAAGCAGAGTATATGAAAGCTATCGATGAAGCAGAGTATCTGATAGCCACTACCGATGGAATAGATACTGCTGAGCCAGTAACCACAGAAGTAGCAATGGAAGAGATCTCCACATCCACTGCTAGGAATCGAGCAATCATTATCCCTACTACTTCATCATTCTTTGCTACTCCGGTCAGCTCTCACGACTTCCCATCCTATCTAAATTTCATGGTTCAGATGGCTGTCCAAAGTGTTGTGTCCACTATGTCTGAGAGAATGGTGATGGAAGCAACGAACATAAGGAGAGAGATTGCCAACATTAAGACCGATGTTACTACGGTCAAGACCGACGTTTCTTCGGTAAAGGCTTCTGTCCAAGAGTAAAGGAAGATGTAGCAGAGCACAAGTAGCAGATGGAACTTAAAGTTAATACCTTCTCCTCCACATTTTTGGATGCAATCAAAGAGGGGGAAAAAAGGAGAATTGCTGAGTCTGCTGAAAGGAAGAAAACAGAAGAAGCTCGAGCTGCTGCTAAAGAAGAGAAGAGAAGAGCTCTGGAAGAGCTAAGGCAGAAAGAAATGGAGCTGAAAATCAAGATGCTTGAAGAAGAAAACCAGAGGATTGCTAAGGAACTTGAGATGGAGGCTGCTGAACGTATAGCAAGCAAGGAATTTCTCGACAAATTCGTGCAGCTAGCATAAAAAAAATTTGATGAATTTGACAAGTTAAAGAAGCCTGCTCCAGACTCCTGATTATGTTTCCATGGTATCTTATTTCTTCTTAGTCTATCATTTTCATTGTACATGTAATGAACAAATCACATGAATGAAAATTGATCAGAGTTAGACAATCTCTCATTGTCAATCTCTGATTTTTCTGCGTGTTCTAGTTGAAATACACTATCTGTGTATTCAACACATCTGCATCTTGATGACAATTATATTTTGAGATTGGTAAAGTAAAATGCTTGCTGATTTATTTGGGTGCTAGAATTTCTAGCATATTACCTCTGCAGCATTTACTTATATGGTTAAACGAGAATATTTCCCAGCATATTTTGAGGGGGAATTTTATTCAAAATCAATCATTTTGCTAAAGACTGTAAGTGGATAAAATTCTGAGATAGTTTGTCTAGCTAAAAAATTGTAATCCTCGGATTTCTATCTACTGAGTCTCAGCAATCGATAGTAGGCTTTGATCGCACCAAAAAAGGGGGAAATTGTTGGGAATTTTTTTGTAATTCTCCCTTTAGGATCAAATTTGTAATAGGATTTGTTGAATCAAAGCCTTAGCCTTTGGTCGATCATTGCTGAATTCTAGCATAGTCTAGCATATCTTGTAATGTCCTGTATAAGCCAAGCTTTGAGTTGTAATAGACTAGCTTGCTAGAAGTTCTCCCAGCAGACATCGAAGAAAGTTATATGCTAGAAGACATGTGATAGCATAATTAGGGGTGTACACGGTTTGACAAGTGAATTAATCGGCCGGCCGGACCGTAAATTTCAAACCGTATAATTTGGTTTGGTCCATGGTTTGAGTACAGAAACCGGCCGTTTGGACCGGACCGGACCGTTTATAATTTTAATAAATATTTAAATTATATACTGTACTAAAAATATTAATGTAGTATATTTAGTGTAGTCGTTCAAGCTATACTTTGAATTTTAAAATGTACAAGTTCAAATCATTTACGCAACATCATATATTTTATTTTCTCCTACATTTTTATTTACAAATTTTTATTTATTTATTTGTAAACGTCTCTCCTTTTACCCTTATTATCTTATCGGAATAAGTATGAATCCTATACTGTGCAAAATCATAGAATTTTTATTTTTCTCCTACATTTTTATTTATTTATTGAAATTTAAAATAAACCTTAAACTATCCAATATTACAATCTCACAATTTAATTCAAGCGTTTACAATCTCACAATTTAATTCAAGCGTTGGTCGGCTTCACCATTGTCGCATCGTAATAATGTGACCTTTTACGAACTATTATGTTTGAGAATGAGATATGAACTATTATATATTGATGTCATAAATTGTTTGTTTCTATTATGATTGTCTTGTACTTTGTCGATGAGAACCATTATTTATTTTTTTTTAATTTCTCAAATAAATTATTGCTAAAAATAGAATTTTTTTATGTTTTGACTTTGCTCGTTAAAGTCATGTTCCAAACCGTTAAACCGGCCGAACCAAACCGTTTTATTTGGTTTGGTTTGGTTTGGTTTGAAAAATTAATTTGGCCGGTTTGGTTTGAGAATTTTTCAAACCGTATTATTTGGTTTGGTCCATACTTCGACCTTCAAACCGGCCAAACCGGACCATGTACACCCCTAAGCATAATGCTAAGGAGTTAACATTTGCTAACATCCAGCAGATCATCGCTAAAGTTGCTAGCAATAAAGTGCTAAAGAGAATGATTGCTAAGGCATTAGCAATCATATACTAGAAGGAGAGACTGCTAAAAGGTACATACTCAGCAGTTGAAAGAAGATTAGCAGAATGCTGAAGGAGTCGGCATTTGCTAGCTTATAGCAGATTGCTAAAGATAGCTATCAGAAACCAAAGGAATCAAGTGCTTAAATTTGCTGAGGCGTCAGTAGTCAGATACATAATTAGCAGAATGCTAAGAATACCCATCTAGCAGATTGTGTTAAAGGAGCTTAGCAGAGCAAAATAGTCAAAAGCGAATGCCATACTCCCGTTCTGACAAAAGTACACACGGAGGACAAAGCTTTCCCGAAGTAGTTCGGAAAGTACTGTACGACGCCAAAAGCAACTGAAAAAGTCGAACCACTCTTGGACGAAGGAACCACTCCAAGTATAAAAGACAAGTCCAAAAGTGAAAGACAACTACTGCTTCTATCACTACCGGCATTCGCAAACATCCTAAGTGTGAGATTCCTTTAACAAAGCGTGATGGGTTTTGTATACTAAAAGCATTTATTATAATGAGTAAACAACGGTTTATTCTCCTATCAGTTAACAATATTACATGTATGAACAATGGTATCCTATTGTCTCACCGATAGGGACGATCATACGATGTGTTGTAGATCGCAGAAGACAATATGATCACATGACCAAATGAGACATAAACCTGATCACAGCCCAGACAACGTATGAGGATATGTCTGTTCGGATGGTTGCGGCATTGTCGGAATAAGTAATCTATCTTGGTTACTTGACATGCTGGTACGAAGAGGTGGCGTATTGATGGACCGGAGTGAGATGTATTCGTCTGTCTGACATCAGCGAATACAAGATCTCGTTATATCGATTGAGTCTAAACCCTAACGAAGGTTTAGGGGTTTGCACGGGTTGACTGTTGCTTTGACTTGCCATGGTGGAGAGCCTAAGTAACGTGCTCGTATATCGGCATCTTGGGTAACAGCATTTCGTGTAGTACCGCCTGAGACTGGGTTTAGGTAACCATATTCGAGTAATAGAATGGGGACATTCCCTCAGGAGCTCAATAACATTCATTGTGCCAAAGTCCTGCAGGCTGATTAAGTTCAGGCATGAGTGATAAGGATTGAGTGGTACTACTCAGGAATTATAAGATATTAATTAATTGTAGTTAGAGCTTGTTAGAGGCTCCGATTAATTAATGCATGTCCGGTAACCTTAAATATGGGGATTCTCAATTAATGCAGCCCGTTCTCATAACGTGGTAATAAAGGGGTAGGTCAGTATTAATTCTGTGGTGAAAAAGAATTAATATTAATCAATTAATTGTGTCCTAGGTTGTGGACATGGGAATTAATTAATTTATAGGTCCACTTTATCATTTGCATTAGGTCCCAGGTCTGGCCCAAATAAATATGCTGAATTGAGCCCAGGAGCCCATTAGGGTTTACAACCCTAGGTCTATAAATAGACAGCTCTCTCTCATAAGTTGTAACATAACACAACACAGTTGAAAAACCCTAAACCTAGAGAGAGAGAGGGGCGCCGTTTTCTGCAAGGAAAAAGGGAGGAGAATTTTCGAATTCTGGTCCTGCTCAAAGCACAGATCTGTGGAGTCCTCACCAATAGCAGATCTGAACGCACCAGGAAACAGATCTGAAGATCTAATCTGGAGAACAACAGATTTCTTTCTTTCTCTTTTGATTTTTGATTTTTATCTAAGAAATTAGGGTTTTAATTTCTGTTTCCGCAGATAAAATCGGATTGCGTGGTTGAATTAAAGTTGGAAATTCAAACACAAAAGATCGGATCAGACACTACCGAATTACGGTAATCCCTCAATCCACAAATCTGAGTATTAAATTCATAGGAGCATGTTAGGGTTTATTGTTTATTTAATTGTGCATAATATCCATAAATCGATCCGGTTCAAATTGGTATTAGTGATTCGGTTCACGGGAAAACCCTACAATTGGTATCAGAGCCAGGTTTCTGATTTATGGCTCTGTTGTGCATAATTGAATTCGATATGCATGTATGAATTTGCTATTTTTTGGATTTGGGTTTTTGTTCCTTGTGGCAACCCGTGTAATTCAGCCCGCGGTGGTTTATCCGTGTAGGGCTGAATTAATTTTGTAAAATCACAAGAAAATCCGTGATTAGTGTAGATTTTGAAAATTTGTAATAGAATAGATTCCGTAATTTTATTTTTCAAAATTATGTAATTGGACGAGTCGGGGACGAAGAACAAAGACGGCGCCGACGTAGGGCCGACGGAGGACACAGCGGGCGACAGCGGCAGCGCGGCAGGCGCGCGGGCAGCGGCCAGCCACGGTGTGCGGCAACAGGGCCGCGTCGCGCGGCGGCGCAGGGCGGCGGTGGTCGTCGTCTGTTGATGTTATCCCGTCGCGATGGGTCGTGTTTTGGTGGTTTGTGCAATCCTGTGTAAACCCTAGGGTTTGCATTAGGGTTAGGGCAAATCATTAGATCACAAAGGCTTAAATCCCAAAAAATCTGGTGAATCAAGATTTGGAGGCCCTGAAAGATTTGAGAAGATTTGTGTCTATCCATATAGATTCAAATTTCAAATTGTAATAGATAGAATTTATTTTTTCTATTTTTGTGGGGCCACAACGAATTTTTGTTTGGCTTAATTGTCCTCGTATGATATGTGATTTATTATGTGCGCAATTAAGCATGTGTAGATAATAGGAAAAGCATGATTTATCGCTTTTATTATTTACAGTTTTTCAAGCATGCTTATGTGATTAATTTCTTTTGTTGGATTATATTTTGGGAATTTTTGGGCTTGTTTAATTACATGCAAAAATTTGGAAAATATAATAACAAAGAAATTATATGTGCGCATACAAGAAACCTTTTAAAAGAAAAATACTAAGCAAATTTTTCTAATTAAAATCAATAGACCTCCATAAAGCGATCCTAGACTGTAAGTGTATCGCTCATTCTAGTAAATATCTACGAGTGTAGCTTGCTAGTTCCTAGAGGTGCATGGGTACGGTTGTTGGGATTTCTAGACAAACAATTTAAATCATGTGAATAGTGGGAGGGCTTTGCGTAAACGTCTACGAGTGTAGCTTGCGTAGATCTCTTTCACAAGTATTCTAAGATTGATTTAAATTATAGATAACAAAAGCTTTAAGAGCTGTGCGGTATGGTTACGTGCCATGCTAAACTGTCTTTTTTGGCCGGAGTTAAATTTGTGGTTAATTGCTTAGAAGCATCTTAGAATATAATGCAAGAATTGCATCCCTGTTCTTGAGAGATGTCTTGGTCTAAGGTTTTCACTAATTATTAATTTCTAGTGTCAAAAGCATCCTGACATGGTAGTGAAATTAAATGGATTGGGGCTTAAAACCCGCAGTTCTGGTTGAGGGTGACATCGTAAACGTCTACGAGTGTAGCTTGCGGTGGGAACTCTTCGGCAATTAGTGGAAAATATTTGTATTTTGATTTATTAAAAGGTTTTCAATGCATTTGTTTTCGAAGTTCTACATGTATGTTCTTATTTAAGATTCTTTAATTGTTTCAGATATGTCTATGTCTAATGTCATCAATATTCTCGGACAAAACACTTTAACTGGTCCAAACTTCCTGGAATGGAAACGCAACCTTGAATACATCTTGATTGCGGAAGAACACATGTTCGTTCTACAAGTACTTTGTCCTATAAGTGCCCACTACTGAATCCTCGCAAGATGAAGTAGACTATTACAACAAGTGAGAGAGCACGTAGTTTCCATGACTCACCTCATGGATGAGCTAACTGTGCACAGTGGAGATATCGACGTTGAGGCTAAGGTTGATATCATACTGAACTCTCTACCCAAATTCTTTGAGAGTTTCAGACTGATTGTTGTCATGAACAAGAAGGAGTATACTCTTAATGAGTTGCTCAATGACTTGATGGCAGCGGAATCGGTTATGAATCTTTAGAAGATTGCCTTAGCTACTTCTGGTAATCACTCTGTTGTATCGAAAGGTATGAAGCCAAAAAGAGCGATTAAGAAGAAGGTTGAAAAGGTAACTGCGAAGGACATGGGAGCTATTAATAAGCCTATGGGGAAACTTCGATGGACAAGTGTTTTCAGGTGTGGTAAGAAAGGACATTGGAGGAAAGATTGTCGGGCCAAACAAGGCCAGACAGGGTATGCCATTTTCATGTATAACTGAAGCAAGATTAGAGTGCGGCGTTGCTCTTCCAAGAGCTGTAAGCGCTGACTTGTTGATCATGTTGTTATACTTTGCAGGGGACCGAGCCGACAAGGCTGGTGAGTGAAGGCAAGAAGATACCAAACTGGATGAAGGCAACGTTTTGTGACGGAGCTTCATGGAGTTTTCTTTTCTTTATGTTTTGATATAATAAGTACGTTTAAGAGTTTTGTGAGTCGTGGTTTATCGGTAGGACAATATTTATCAACCTTTTATGGATATTTGTTATTTATGATTTCAGTCATTTGTGATAACAATGTTATCCATTATAAGATGTTGATTTGCACTCTTTATGGTACTTTGATCAAACATGTCCTTAAGTATTGCATGTAATTCATCCGTAATTGATAATCCTAGAAAGAGAAAACTTACTTCTTCTGATGAGGATCTTGTTGGGATTATATACTGAAAGCATATATGATTAAGTGTTTTGTACACTGGTCTTCATATATGTTGCCGCAACAATGCTCGCTGTCTGATAGAACAAACATACAACGAACCATAATATCCTATTATCTCGCCTATAGGGATGATCATATGGTGTGTAGGAGATCACAGAGGATCATATGAATCGTTTGACCTAGCGAGATATAAACAGTATCACAGCTGAGACGGTCCCTGGATAGGCTGTCGGTCTAAGCTGCGGCACATCGGTTCATAAGTGGGCTTATCCTAGCTACTTGATGTGTCGGTACATGGTTATGTATTGATGGGATCAACAGTGGGATGCGCCATTCTCATTGACATATGAATGAGCCAGATCCCTAACATATTTCCTATGATCTTAAACCTAACTGAAGGATAAGGGGCACACACAAATTGACCGCACTTTGATTTACCATGGTGGCAAGTCTTACATGTACTCTTATACCCGTATTTTGGGTGTTGGCAATTTATGTGTGGCCTGCTTAGTCTGGACGTTTAGGTAAGCATATCCGTTTCAGGATGGTGACATTCCCTGAGGAGCTCACAAGGTTCATTATGCTAAACCCTGCAGGATGAATTAATTAATTCAGGCATAAGTGAAAAAGGGTGAGTGGCATTACTCAGGAAATAAGAGATTAATTAATTGTGGTTGATTGTCATAAGTGATAAGCTCGTTTTTCTACTCTCTTATCGCATTGTTTTTCCTTTATTGTATGCATTTTAGTACTTTTTCTTGAATAAACTGAGCATGAGTGTATATTAGAGGGTATTATGCTTGCCATGGTGAGATTTTACAGGTTTTAGGCCAAATCCAATGGAGAACCCGTTCCGAAAGCAGCAGATGTTCGAAGAAACAGTCACAAATCCTTCCACCGTTGGAATCTGAGCTAATGGAGCATGGCATTTGAAAGATCTTTGAGTTAGCTTTCCAACGCAACTGGAATCGGATCAATCGGAGTTCGGATGAGAAAGTTATGGCCAAAACCGTGAGACTGCGCAGAAGGGTCAGAAGTGGCGAAACGGTCTCTGTTTCGACCGAAATGAAGGCTATCTCGGCCGAGACAGAAGCATCCATCTCGGCCGTGGCAGGACTTATCTCGGCCGAGACGCGTGATTTTTCAGCCCAAAGTCGTACGAAACTGAAGATTTGAAAGGAAAAGATATCATATCAAGATTGGGACGAATTTTGGAGCCAAGACACCATCCAAGGCTTCAACCCTACTACTATATAAACTCTTCAATAGCTCATAATTGAAAAAAAACCTTCAGCCTCCTTTTTATCTTTAAGTTTTGAATCCTTTATTTTATGTTTGCTTTAGAATTCCTCTTTACTTTTTGTTGAACCTTTACTTTTAATGCAATCTTTATTTTTCCTCGCAATGTTTTCTTTCAATATGTTAGGCTAGAACCCTAAACAGGTTCTAGGGTTTCTCCATCTGTGATGCTTGTTCAGATTTATTTATTCAAACCCTTGGTTTAAACTCTTTGATTTTATTTCAAATCTATTTTCAATTGAAGGATCGAGAGATAAAAATTGGAATAGGTTTTAGTTATTGATTGAAGGACCGAGAGGTGAAAATCGATAATAGGAAGTTAGGGTTTAATACTTTTGATTATCTGTCTGACCAAGAAGATTTCAATTGTAGGAAAATCTAGATCTTTATGAAATTGATTAATTGGTGTATTTTGAGACCGAGAGGAGATAGATCACTAATTAGTAATTTAGGTTTTAATTGCCCGACCAAGGAATTAATTCCACAATAAAAGGTTTTCCACCAAAATTGTGTTTTGTGGGTTTGAATATTTATTTCTTGCATGCTGATCAGTTTGGTAGATTTCCCTAGAATCTGTGCTTTTTCATATTTGAATTTTCTCTTTAAATTAATTGTTTTAAAAACCCAAAACCCTTTTGAATTGATTTGCCCAAACAAAAGCTTTGAAAACTATATCCAGTATATGATTTCCCTTCGTTGTACTATCCTTGTGGGATCGACCAACCCCTGGGTTGTTTATAAATTTATTTGCCTTTTGCTATAATTTGTATGCAGATTTAGCATCGATCAATAAGCCAAATTAATTAATGAATGTCTAAAACCTTAAATATGTGGATCATGTTAGTTTGGTGCAACCCGTTCCTAATAACGTGGTAATAAAGGGGCGAGTCAGCATTGTTACCGTGGTGAAGGTTAAAACAATATTTTATTAATTAATTATGTTCTGCGTTGAACAAGGAAGGATTAATTAATAAAGAGGGCCCACTTTATTATTTGCATCTGATCCCTGGTCTGGCCCATTAATTGCTCACAGCCCATTAGGGTTAGGGTTTCTCAAAACCCTAACAATATATAAGGCCTTCTCTCCATCAGATCAAGTGAGATTTTCAGTATAATCAGTAAATTGAGAGAGAACGGCGGCGGCTGATCCGGTGGGAGGAACTTGATCGATTTCTCCAGATCTCGGATTCAACTTGGTAGATAATCCTCACCAGATTTCCAAGGAGCAAGGGAACAGATCAGAAAATCAGATCTGTAGGAACAACTATCCATCGCCGGCGTTCTATCTCAGATCCAAGGTTATTTCATCGTTATTGGCTCCGATCTAGATCTGTAGATCAAACGGTGAAATCAGGTATTCTCTAATCCATCCTCTGCAATTAATATTGTAGGAGCATGCATAGGATCGCATGATTTGTTTAATTGAAATTTATTCCTGGTACCCTAAGAACGATCCTTGGCAAGTATTTAATTAATGGCAACTCGTGTTGTCCATCGTAGACTCAAACCCTACAGATCTTACATATCTCTGGCACTTGAGACTCGGTCACATCAGCTTGAAGCGGATTCAGAGACTTGCAGATGACGGTACATTGGACTTAGTCCGGGTTGTACCTTATCAAGTCTGTGATTCTTGCATCGAGGACAAGATGTCAACTAGGCCTTTCAAGGCTAGTCAGTCTTGAGCAGAGGAAGTGTTGGAATTGATCCATTCTGACTTATGTGGACCGATGTCCACGCAGGCTCGTGGAGGGTACGAGTACTTCGTCACTTTCATTGACGATTAATCAAGGTACGGATACGTTTACCTGCTTCGCTACAAGTCTGAATGCTTTGAGAAATTCAAAGAGTTCAAGGCTGAATTAGAAAAGAAAGTCGGGAAAACTATCAAGTCACTGCGATCAGACCGCGGTGGCGAATACCTCGGTAACGAGTTCCTGCAGTATTTGTCAGAAAACGGGATTACATCCCAATGGACTGCACCGGGTACACCCCAGCAAAATGGTGTAGCTGAAAGAAGAAATAGGACTCTTCTAGAGATGGTAAGATCAATGATGAGTTATGCAAACTTACCAATTTCGTTTTGGGGCTACGCATTGGAGACAGCAGCTTACGTGCTAAATGTGGTGCCTTCTAAATCAGTTCCTAAGACGCCTTTTCAGCTCTTCCTTGCTTGCAAACCTAGTTTGTGCAAGTTTAGAGTATGGGGCTGTCCGGCACACGTACTGTCAAAGGAACCTGATAAGTTAGAAAGCAGGTCAAAAGTAATGTTGTTCATAGGGTATCCCAGGCAAACGAAAGGTGGTTACTTTTACTGTCCTGAGAGTCAAAGAGTTGTTGTTAGAAACAACGCTAGATTCTTGGAGGACGAGTATGTGAGTAATCACAAGTCAAGGAGTGATATCGTTCTTCAAGAAATTGAGAACGAGAATGCAATTCCAAGGGAAGGGGAACGTATAGATGTGGGTGCACCAGTGAGAGGTACAGCACCACAGACACGTTCTTCAGTGCAAGGTGCAGGACCACAAGTTACTGCACCTACTACTGACACGGCAGCGATGCCTCGTCGTAGTGGGAGAGTTATTTTCCAGCCGGAAAGGTACATGTTCGTGGGTGAGTCTTTGGACTTGAGCCCGGAAGACGGACATGAGGACTCTGACCCACTGACTTACGAAGAGGCAGTGCAGGATAAGGATGTTGCCAAATGGCATGTCGCCATGGATTCTGAAATTGAATCCATAACTTCTATGGATGTATACCAAAAAATTGATTTGCCGGATGGCTTTAGGGCCATAGTGAGCAAATGGGTATACAAGAGAAAGAAAGGGGCGGATGGAAAGATCGTGGCTTTTAAAGCCAGGCTGGTGGCAAAGGGTTATAGTCAGAAAGACGGCATTGACTATGACGAAACCTTTTCATCCGTAGCCATGCTCAAATCCATTCAGATACTCTTTACCATAGTTGCGCATATGGACCTCGAGATCTGGCAGATGGATGTTGAAACCGCTTTTCTAAACGGTTACCTTGAAGAAGGTAGGGACATCTATATGCAGCAACCTGAGGGTTACATAAGCAAGGGCGAAGAACATCTTGTCTGGAAGCTTAGGAAGTCCTTGTATGGACTTAAGCAAACTTCAAGGTCGTGGAACTTACGTTTCAACGATGTGATTAAATTCTATGGATTTGCACAGTTGGAAAACAAAAGTTGTGTTTACCGACTTTGTGTTAGTGGGAGCGTGGTCTTCCTTGCACTATACATTGATGACATACTCCTATTTGGAAACAATGAGGGAGTGATGTCGGAAATCAAAGCTTGGATATCCGAACAGTTCCAAATGAAGGATTTTGGAGAAGCTGGCTACATTCTTGGGATTAAGGTCATACGAGATCATAAGAGAAGAATGTTGAGCTTATCCCAAGCATCCTATGTGGATACTGTGATAGCCCGGTTCAGCATGCAACTCGCCAAGAAAGGCTTGCTACCTTTCAGACATTGCGTTCATCTTTCTAGTGGGCAGTGTCCTCAGACACAGCGGGAGAAAGATGAGATGAGTCATGTACCATACGCTTTGGCGGTGGGTAGCCTCATGTATGCAATGTTGTGTACCTGGCCAGACATCTGTTATGTCGTTGGCATGGTAGCAAGATATCAGTCTAACCCTGGACAGGCGCACTGGACTGTTGTAAAGCACATCCTCAAGTACTTGAAAAGAACTAGGAATTTCTGCCTAGTTTATCAAAGTGAGGATTTGAGCCCTGTGGGTTATACGGACTCGGATTTCCAAGGGGACCAGGATGAGTTGAAATCGACCTCGGGATATGTGTTTACCCTGGGAGGTGGAGCTGTATCTTGGAGGAGCTCAAAGCAGAAATGCATTACTAACTCCACCATGGAGGCAGAATATGTCGCCGCCTCCGACGCCTCGAAAGAGGGGGTATGGCTCAGGAACTACCTTTTAGAGTTGGGCGTGATCCCGAGTTTGCCGAGGAGCATCACAATTTATTGTGATAACTCTGGTGCAGTGGCAAACTCAAAGGAACCGCGGTCTCACAGGGCAAGCAAACACATTGAGAGAAAGTACCATATCATACGAGAAATCGTATTGAGGGGCGATGTGCAAATTAAGAAGATTGACACTGCTGACAATCTTGCTGATCCATTTACAAAGAGCTTACCGCAGAAAGTTTACGAAAGACATATTCGTGAGCTAGGTCTGAGGTGGATGCCGACCACTGATAGTGGTTAAAGAGACAGCAGACTAGATAGACGGATTGTATACTCTGTAATAGCTTAGTTATGCTATGAGTATAAGTGGGAGATTGATGGGTTTTGTATACTGAAAGCATTTATTATAATGAGTATACAACGGTTTATTTCTCCTATTTGTTAACAATCTTACATGTATGAACAATTGTATCGTCTTGTCTCACCGATAGGGACGATCATACGGCGTATTGTAGATCGCAGAAGACAGTATGATCACTTGACCTAGTGAGACATAAACATGATCACAGCCGAGACAGCGTATGAGGATACGTTTGTCCGGATGGCTGCGACATTGTTGGAATAAGTAATCTGTCTTGGTTACTTAACATGTTGGTACGCAAAGGTGGCATATTGATGGACCGCAATGAGATGTATTCGTCTGTCTGATATCAGCGAATACAAGATCTCGTTATATTGATTGAGTCCAAACCCTAAGGAAGGTTCAGGGGTTTGGACGGGTTGACTGTTGCTTTGAATTGCCATGGTGGAGAGCCTAAGTAACGTGCTTGTATATTCGCATCTTGGGTAACAACAGTTCGTGTAGTACCCTCCTGAGACTGGGTTTAGGTATCCATATCCGAGTAATAGGATGGGGACATTTCTTGAGGAGCTCAATAATATTCATCGTGCCAAAGTCTTGAAAGCTGATTAAGTTCAGGCACGAGTGATAAGGATTGAGTGGTACTACTCAGAAATTATAAGATATTAATTAATTGTAGTTAGAGCTTGTCAGAGGCTCCGATTAATTAACGAATGCTTGGTAACCTTAAATATGGGGATTCTCAATTAATGCCGCCCATTCTCATAATGTGGTAATAAAGGGGTAGGTCAATATTAATTCTGTGGTGAAAAAGAATTAATATTAATTAATTAATTGTGTCCTGGGTTGTGGACATGGGAATTAATTAATTTATAGGCCCACTTTATTATTTGCATTAGGTCCCTGGTCTGGCCCAAATAAATATGCTGAATTGAGCCCAGGAGCCCATTAGGGTTTACAACCTTAGGTTTATAAATAGACAGCTCTCTCTCATAAGTTGTAACATAACACAGCATAGTTGAAATATCCTAAACCTAGAGAGAGAGAGGGGCGTCGTTTTCTGCAAGGAAAAAGGGAGGAGAATTTTCGAATTCTGGTCCTGCTCAAAGCACAGATCTGTGGAGTCTTCACCAGTAGCTGATCTGAACACACCGGGAAACAGATCTGAAGATCTAATCTGGAGAACAACAGATTTCTTTCTTTCTCTATTGATTTTCGATTTTTATCTAAGAAATTAGGGTTCTAATTTCTGTTTTCGCAGATAAAATCGGATTGCGTGGTTGAATTAAAGTTGGAAATTCAAACGCAAAAGATTGGATCAGACACTACGGAATTACGGTAATCCCTCAATCCACAAATCTGAGTATTAAATTCATAGGAGCATGCTAGGGTTTATTGTTTATTTAATTGTGCACAATATCCATAAATCGATCCGGTTCAAATTGGTTTTGGTGATTCGGTTCACGGGAAAACCCTACAAAGCGAACAAGTGAAAAGTAGTCAGTTGAGAGCATGAGATAAAGAGTATTCAAAGCCATCAACAACCAGGAGTGTCTTCCATTGAATATCTGACACTTCCTTTTAGAGATTCCTTAACTTCAGTTGAGAATCTTCAGTCATTGGGATACCTTCCATCCTAGGAAGATCCAACAGTCATCTCTGAAAGGGATTGACTCTGACGGGCATTAGCCGCTAACCAGAAAAGTTCAAAAGCAAACTATAAAAGCTTCACGACAGTGTATGACATATGACAAGTTTCACGAAGGTTTAGCCCTTGACTTGGCCGAAGCTGTGATCTGAGAAGGACGAAGTGACGGAGGATAGCTTTGCTGTGGCCGGTTCGAAAGTTCACCGCCTACCGCAAGTGTTCGGCGATTCCTTGTATTTCGTATACTTTCTTAGTGGAATTCTTAGCGTTTCGGCTAAGCAGTGGACGTAGATCTATTTGGATCGAACCACAATAAATATTGTGTTCTTACTATTTTATTGCTTACAGTTCTAAGTTGGATTTGAACCTAGCAGTCATACTGCTAGTGTATATCTGTGAAGAAACCTTAAACATATCTTGAGCTTAAACAATATTTAAAAATGTAAGTGCAAGTGACGTTTACTTATTCCGCTGCATTTCGTGTCTCTATTTGTACACGACGACTCTGATAAATCAGGTCCAACAGTGGTGCGGCTGCGGCGGTCAGAGGCGGCGGTGGCGGCTGCAAAGGTGGGTGGTGGCTAGGGTTTCAAAAAAACCCTAGGGTTTGTGCAGTTGGGCCTGTTTTCGGGCTCCCCAGCCCGGAGGCAGCTCGGTTGAGTTGTGAACCCTAGTCCTGGCCCACATTGCAGCCCGGTTTGCAGTTTTTCAGTGGGAGCCCGAATTCTGAAGATCTGTATTGACGATAAATTCTTGTAATAGATAGGTTTTAATTTGTAATTGCATCTGAGAGGTCACGAGAATTTTTTTATTTGTTTATTTAATTGTTTTCTCGTATGATGTGATTTATTATGTGCGCACTAGTAAATAATAGTAAAGCATGTTACTTCTTTTATTATTTATTTTTAAAGCATGTTGTAGATAATAGGGAAGCATGTACTGCTTTATTATTTACTGTTCAAAGCATGCTTGATATGATTTATTTTATGTATTAAATTATGTCAATAAATTCCGGAATCATGTTGGGAAACATGAGGGAACTTTAGATGTGACATAATTTATGGATCATAAAATAATATGTGCGCATAAGAACCTTTTGAAAGAAAAAGACTAAGCAAGATTTTTAATTAAAATCAACAAGACCTTCACAATGCGGTCTCTTATTAGAAGTGGACAGTGAAGTGAATAGACGTCTACACGACCGTAGCCTACTTGCTTTATTTGTTCATAAGTTCTAATAGATGAGATCTCTAAATAAAACATTTAAACATGTGAGAAGTGGACAGTGAAGTGAGTAGACGTCTACACGACCGTAGCCTGCTTACTTTATTTGTTCATAAGTTCTCTAGGATTGTTTTAAGTGAGACAACAAAGGTTGTAAGAGGCATGTGTCAAGGGTCTAGTACATATGACAAATCGTCCTTTTAACTTCCGGAGTTAGAATTGTGGTCAAATGCTTAGATATTGCCTGAGTACTAACTCATGAATGATGTCCCTACTCAGATAAGTTGAACATGGTCTTAGTTTTATCTCTGGTTATTAATTTCATTTGCCGGCGAATACCTGGTATGGATTGAAATTAAAGACTGGAACTTCAAAGAGCAGTCTGGTTAGGTGCTCTACTGTAAACGTTTTCGAAAGGAGCTTGCAGTAGATGCACCTAAGCAATTGGGGGAAACAATTGTATTAGTTTATCAAAAGGTTACAATGCATATTTGTTTCAATGTTCTACATGTATGTTCTTACTTTAATCAATTATTGTTTTCAGATATGTCTATGAATAATGTCATCAATATCTTGGCACAAAATCAATTAACTAGTTCGAATTCCCTTGAATGGAAGCGCCACTTGGATTATATCCTAGTTGAAGAGGAACATCAATTTGTTCTTAAAACTACGTGTCCAGCTGTCCCCACTACTGAGTTAACTGATGTGGAGTGGAACCTCTATGACAACTTGGTCAAGTCTAATAATGTAGTCAAGTGCTACATGATGACCACTATGTCTAAGGTGCTCCAGCAACAACATCAGCACTATGACAAAGCAACTGAGATTATGGATAGTCTAACAATTAATTATGGGGAATCAGATAGAGCTGTCAGATTTCAGCTCATGAGAGAAATCGTGAGTTGTAAAATGACTGATGGTAGCTCAGTGAGGGAGCATGTTGTTTCCATGACTCACCTCATGGATGAACTGACGATGCATGGAGGATGTATTGTTGGGATAGCCCAGGTCGATATCATACTCAACTTACTTCCGAAGTCTTTTGAGAACTTTAGACTGAATGTTGTCATGAGTAAAAAGGAGTACACTCTTAATGAGTTACTTAGTGACCTTATGGCGGCAGATTCAGCCATGCAACCTGAAAAGGCAGTCTTGGTTTCTTTCGGTAGTCGCCCTGCTTCATCGAAAGGTGCTAAAGGGGAGATTGGAAAGAAATTTAGGAAGATAGCTTTTGGAAGCAAAGGTTCTGCAAAAAAAGAAGACTGTGACACCAGGGAAGAAGGACAAGTGCTTCCGTTGTGGCAAAACTAGTCACTGGAAGAAAGATTGTCAAACCAAGCGGGTTGGACAAGGTACGTCATTAGCATTTGTAACAGAAACATGTTTAGCATATGTTTCTACCCATTCGTGGGTAGTGTATACTGGAGCTACTGATCATGTTTGTTACACTTTGCAGGGATTCAGGCCGACAAGGCAGCTGAATGATGACGAGGTGATGATCTCCATGGGTAATGTTGCTCGTGTGTCTGCAGTAGCAGTTGGAGATATTACATTATGCTTTCAAAACAATGTTTTGATTTTAAGAGGCATTTTGTATGTGTCGGATTTTTGGCGGAACCTCATTTATGTTTCCTGTTTAATAAATGATGGATTTTCTGTTATTTTTTATAGTCATGTTACTATCAATGGTAATAACGGTGTTATCGGTCATGGGATACATATAGACTCTCTTTATATCATAACTTGTTTGCAAGAATATTCCGTGAATGCTGCATATAACTCATTAAATCATAAGAGGAGAAAGTTTTCATCTTCTGATGAGGATCTTACATATCTATGGCATCTGAGACTAGGACACATCAATCTAAAGAGGATCAAGAGACTCGTGGCTGATGGAACGTTGGATTCAATCCAGGTAGTTCCACATCGAGTTTGTGAATCCTGTATAGAGGGAAAGATGACGACCAGGCCTTTCAAGGCAAGTCAGTCTCGAGCAAGTGATGTGTTGGAATTGATCCACTCTGATTTATGTGGACCGATTTCTACGCAAGGTCATGGAGGATTTAAGTATTTCATCACTTTTATTGACGATTACTCGAGATACGGGTATGTTTACTTACTTCACTATAAGTCTGAATGCTTTGAGAAATTCAAGGAATTCAAGGCGGAAGTAAAAGAGATGTAAAACTAGACCATTAAGTCATTACGATCTGATTCAGGTGGTGAGTATCTCAGTGACGATTTCTTGCAGTTTTAGTCAGAGCTTGGGATTACATCCCAATGGACCGCACCGGGCACTCCTCAGCAGAATGGTGTAGCGGAAAGAAGAAATAGGATTCTTCTTGAAATGGTTAGATCCGTGATGAGTTATGCGAACTTGCCTATTTCATTTTGGGGCCACGCATTACTAAAAGCGGCGTACCTGCTGAACCTGGTACCTTCGGAAGTTCCTAAGACACCCTCGGAACTCAGGCATGGGTGAAAGCCCAGTGTGTCAAAGATAAGAGTGTGGGGTTGTCCGGCATATGTTTTGTCAAAGGAACCTGATAAGTTAGAAGGTAGGTCCAAGCTAATGTTGTTCGTAGGATACCCCAGACAAACGAAAGATTGTTATTTCTACTGTCCTGAGGATTAGAAGATCGTTGTTAGCACCAACGTGAGATTTTTGGAGGACGAGTTTGTGAAAAACCACAAATCCAAAAGTGATATCATTCTCCAAGAAATTGGAGAGGATGATACGCTTCCATTAAGAAAACCCCGTGGTAGATTCAGTGTACCTCTCGAAGATATGGAACCAACTGCACGGTCGCCAGTGCAAGGCTTTGAGCCACACGTAACTGCACCAACTGCTGACGTAGTACCTGTGCTCCATCGTAGTGGGAGGGTACCTCACCAACCCGAGCGGTATATGTTCGTGGGAGAGTCTTTGGACTTGATCCCGGAAGACTGATCCCGGAAGACGGACTGGATGATACCGACTCATGGACATACGACGAAGTAGTAAATGACAAAGATGCGGAAAAATGGCATAAAGCCATGGATTCAGAAATTTAATCAAATACTGCTATGGATGTATACTAGAAGTTTGCGCTACCAGATAGCTTACGGGCCATAGGTTGCAAATGGGTATACAAACAAAAGAAAGGTTTGAAAGGAGAAATAACGGCTTTTAAAGCCAGGTTGGTGGCGAAGGGTTATAGTCAAAAGGAGGGCATTGACTATGAATAGAACTTCTCACCGGTAGCCATGCTCAAACCCATTCGAATTCTTCTATCCATAGCAGCACATAAGGACCTAGAAATTTGGCAGATGGATGTCAAAACCGCGTTTTTAAATGGTTACCTTGAGGAAGGTCGTGACATCTATATGCAACAGCCAGAGGGTTATGTGAAGGATGGTGAATAGCATCTTGTCTGGAAGCTAAGGAAGTCCTTGTATGTACCGATTATGCATCAGCGGAAGCGTGGTATTCTTTGCACTTTATGTAGATGACATTTTTCTATTCGGCATGTGAAGGTGTTATCAGACATAAAGAGATGGTTATCCGAATAGTTTCAAATGAAGGACCTAGGAGACGTTGGATACATCCTTGGGATTAAAGTCTTGCGTGATAGCAAGAAGAGGATGTTAAGCTTGTCTCAGGCCGCTTATATTGATACTGTGATTGCCCGTTTTACATGCAAAATGCCAAGAAAGGATTGCTACCTTTCAGACATGGTGTTCCATGTCTAAGGCACAATGCCCTACAACAGAAGATGAGAAGGATGAGATGGCTACAGTACCATATGCTTCGGCAGTGGGAAGTCTCATGTATGCGATGCTATGTACGAGGCCAGATATCTGTTATGTCGTGGGCATGGTGGACAGATATCAGTCTAACCCTGGACAGGCGCACTGGACTGCTGTCAAACATATTCTCAAGTATATGAAAAGAACTCAAGAATATTGTCTTGTTTATCAGTGTGAGAATTTTTGCCATTTGGGTTATACGAATTCGGATTTCCAGGCAGATCAGGATGAGAAGAGATCGACCTCGGGCTATGTGTTCACCTTGGGAGGTGGAGCTATATCATGGAGGAGTGCGAAACATAAATCTATCGCAAACTCCACCATGGAAGCTGAGTATGTGGCAGCTTCAGAAGCTTCTAAAGAAGCAGTATGGCTCCAGAATTACCTCCAAAAGTTAGATATTGTTCTGAGTTTGCCCAAGACTATCACAGTATATTGTGATAATGCTGGTGTAGTAGCAAACTCTAAGGAACCAATAACTCACAAGGCGTCAAAGCACATAGGGAGAAAGTACCACATTATACGAGATATTGTAGCGAGGGGCGATGTGCTAATAGAGAAGATTAACGCAAAGGATAATCTAGCGGATCCATTTACAAAAGGCTTACCACCGAAGGTAAACGAGGGTCTTGTTCGTAGCCTAGGACTTAGGTAGATGCCGGCCACCTGGTGACCAAATGTAATAGCTAGATTAGAATAGACACATGTTATACTCTGGAAGGTAATGGTATAATGCTTTTAGTATAAGTGGGAGATTGTTGGAATTCTATACATAAAAGCATTATGATTGGTATATTTGGAAACGTTATGTTTGATATACTGGTAATCATTAATAACTTGTAATAAACAACTCCTGTCTGAATTAACAATCATACGATGCAAACAAACACATCCAGTTATCTCATCGATAGGGAGATCATACGGTGTGTAAGAGATCACAGAAGATTGTATAGATCGTTCGATCTAGCGAGATATAAACAGTTATCACAGCTGAGACAATTTTTGGTTTGGCTAACGGTTTAGGCTGCGGCACACAAGTCCATAAGTGGTTTATCTTGATTGCTTTGTGTGACAGGTACATCTCAATATATTGATAGGATTAAAAGTGAGATGAACCATTCTACTTGACATATGAATGAGTAAATATCTCAATAACTTGGTCGGATCTAAAGTCTATTGAAAGCTGAGGGGCACACATGGATTGACTGTCACTTTGACTTGCCATGGTGGAGAGTCTTACATGTACTCATATATCTGCATATTGGGTGATGGCAGTTTGTGTGGGATTTCCTCAGGCTGGATTTATAAAACCAAATCCGTTTCAGGATTGTGACATTCCCTGTGAAGCTCACGAGGTTCATTATGCTAAGTCCTGCAGGCTGAATCATAGATTCAAGCATAAGAGATAAAGGTTGTGTGTTACTACTCCGGAATAATAAGAGATTAATTAATTACAGCTAATTGTCATACGCTGAATTAATTACTGAATGTCTGAAACCTTAAATATAGGGATTAACCAAGTCAATGCAACCCGTTCCTAATAACGTGGTAATAAAGGGGTAGGTCAGCATTAATTCTCTGGTGGCATGAATTAATGTTTATTAATTAATTGTGTTATGGGTTGAACATGGAATTAAGTAATAGGAGACCCACTTTATTATTTGCATTTGATCTCTGAACTGGCCCAACAGTGCTCAGAGCCCATTAGGGTTTATTAAACACCTATAGCTCATTCTCCAGATATATATAAATAGATCAAATCTCTCTTCCCACATAAGTTAGAAGTTTCAAATCAGAAACCCTAAAGAGAGTGGGCGGCTATAGATCCGGTAGCGTATCCTCACCAGATTTCCAGATCGAGCAAGGGAACAGATCAGAAGATCAGATCTGTAGGAACACCATCAATGATCTACCGCCGTATTCAATCCGCAGGTGTTGAGGTATTCCAAAATCATTCTATTGCAATTAAGTTTGTAGGAGCATACCTAGGTTCGCCTGATTTATTTAACTCATATTTATTTTTGATACCCTAAGAACGATCCTTGGTAAGTTAATTAAAGTGGCAATCGCGTTGTCTATTGTAGACTCGAATCCTACAGAAAACATCTCACTAAGATCATAAGTTTCATTTTTGACCGAGGAGATTGAAAAATCGAGGTCCATTAGTGAGGAGCTAGCAAAACTTAAGGAAGATCCCTTAGCTCTGCTTAAAGATTTTGAAAATATGAAGTCTTAGTGTAAATCCTTAAATTGAATAGTCATTGAGCAAGATGAAAAACTCTATTTTTTTAAGAAAGACTCAAGAGGGCTCGATGAGGTCAAGCAAAACATGAAAGAGCCTTCAGATAAGTCAGGGTTTGGATATGAAAATGATTTAAGCAATGATGAGCCTGGACCTACTGGTACTAAGAAACCCATAGTTTTTATGAAAGAAAAAGTTAGCTCGCAGTGTGGGTCGAGTGGTTAAAGGGTTGCATTCAAAGTGTCAGTTCAGACTGGAAATGCTAAAGGTTGGTTAGCCAACAACCCCAAGCTGACGGATCAGAATGAGAAAAATAAGTCCAGATTGAAAGGTAAGCTGGTAAATTAACATGATCCTAAGCTGGAAAAATCTCAAACTGACTGGAAGTCAGTACGACTTGATAAGCTGACTAAGCAGTATGTTCCTGCTACAAGAAAGTCAGCTCCCTCGATCAGTCCAGCCAAGTAGCCAGTATATGCTACAAGGAAGCTGAACACCGAACCCTGTCAGCACGCTAACTGGGGAACCAAATCTCAAGTCCAGCTTGAGAGGAGGAACATACCAAGTAGGGGGAACACCTACTTGAGGCCAAAGCCCAATCACACATTTCATTTAAGGGCTATGAAGGCTAACAAAGTGGTCCATGCTTGTCTAACAAGCTACCACCAATGTACTCACATCCGAAACCAAATTTCGAGGTTCTCAAAAGAAGCACACTTCTAAGAGAACTCCACACACTGCCACATCTTCCCAATCAAAACCTGCTAGTGATGACTGATAGCGCGTTTCGCAACGCGCTAAAGCTGCAAGTGTACAGACCAC